>JBBPNP010000033.1:0-122179 GCA_038090955.1 Xerocomellus intermedius
AAAGGAGCCTTCGACTATGCTGCAATGCAAGAACCCATCTTGAAGCGACAGAGCGGGGAGAACTGAAAAGCTTTACAATAGTCAGTACAACCAGAACGGACTAATGATTTACTTGCCGTCGACCATGGACAAAAAATGCCTTGCATTGCGCTTTGGTTCCTCTGATTGACCAGGCACGGCTGCGGTAGGTTGTTCAACGATCGACGGAGCTTTCGTCAACAAAGACAAGTTGATCTGCTCTGTAGGTTCCTATCCGAGCGAGATACTCGAACCAAGCCTGCGCCGAACGTTCTACCGCAACACGGGACATCTAAAATATGTAAGTATATGCATTAGTTGTGTGCCAGTGGGTCACCTTTTTCATCGTAAAACCAGCTTTGCGAAGTGTTCTCCACACTGTTGCACGAGACACATAGACGCCGCAGGATGTTGCTAACATCTCTTGAAGCTCATCCAGATATACGTCAGTTCTCGACGGTATCCAGAAGAAACTGTAACAGCGATTGCGTTAGGTTTCGAGTGATAGGAATAAGATAATGTCTAAGCCGTTACCTCCACATCTACATCACGAAGGTGTCCCTTTCCTGCCCCATCCTCTTTCTCTTTCTCTTTCTCTTTCTCTTCCTCTTTCTCTTCCTCTTCATTTCTTTTCAGGTTGGGGATGGTTCTGTATGCGCAATAGTGAGCAAGAACTCGCTTGACAGTACAAGTGAAAAGGTTTAGGCCCATTGCAATCCGCTCGTCATCTACAAAACCGGAGAACCGTACAATGGCCCATTGGGTCTTGGGATCAGTTTGGTAACCTTGTGGCATGCCTACAGTGCTGTTTTGAGCATTGGGACAGCAAATAGAAAAGAAAACTTACTGCTCCACTAAATCCCAAAATCCCAAAATATTGAAATCTAAAAAATGCACTGGATTGTCTTCGGTCAACCCGTAGAGTGTTCTCCTGGGTCGTCCGAGTCGATTGGTACCTTTTCCGGTGAATTCCAGGTGTGCGTTGAGAAGATATGAAGGACCGAAGTTGGGGCGTGTTTTTGGACAAGAATTCCCCACGATGACAAGTCACGTGAAAACAACAGTAAAAGTGTAATTCAAACTCCGATAAGTTCTCTACTGGTCGGACTGCCGCGGTTCCGCCGTCAGCCGCCTTGCGCATGTTCGGCTTTCGCAAGTCTGTGTTCGCCCGGCGCGCCTCTTGCCAGCGTGTGATTGCATCTTGTAGGCCGAAAAAACACAGTTAGAAAAAATCTATAAATACTAGAAATAGAAATATTACAGGCGCCGGAGGGCCTTCAGGAGCGTTTGTACGTACTGTGATTGGATGGTTGGATCACATCGATGTTTTCACACTCCGGCCAGGTGGTTGATAACTTCTTGAAGGTTCAATGTCTCTGTCTGCAAATGGGACACGGTGGGACTCACAAACCCCTCTAATTCTTGGTCTTCCTCTCTTGGAGCCCAGTTCTACATGAGCACCGATAGAGGCATTTAAAAGGCAGGATTCGTGCACTAGGAAGCCCGAGGTTCCAGCTGATCTGGCCCGGGTGTTATGGCCCCAGTGTAAACACGACGCGTGGCGTCCGGCAGTGATCTGCATCCGTTATCAAAATTTAGACAGGCTGGTCTAGAATTATCGCCACTGCGAGCATTATTTGCGGTCCGAATGTTCAGAAAAAGGACATTTTATTGCCTCGGCGCCCTCGGCAATCAAAGTAGCGTGGCGTCGTGGTGTTCGAGTGGGATGCAGCCGCCAGAACAGTCCGACCAGACTCCTCCTTCCAACCACGATCTCTGTGAAGAGCGAGGACTTGGCAAAATCTCACGTGCACCATACACGAGTTCAATCCCAGCACAACCTTATTTCTTGAGGCTTGATCTCCAGCAGCTCCGGTTCTGCACGAGCACCAATATCATGTACCGTAACTCTCCGACCTTGTCATCTCCTTCTGGCGGGGTATTGGGCTGTGCTTCGAGATAATAAAGTATGAAGAGCTTACCGCAAAGCTTTGCGTATAAACACCTGTAGACAGAGCTGAGATTGCCAAGAAACCAAACATTAGATCGTAGGAAGGGCATAGTTGTGCGCATGGTAGAGACGATATGAAGGAAGCACTGGTGTACGGATCCGCGCTAGAAAGTCTCATGTTTCTGAGTCCAATGGCAAGGCACCCAAGACATGGAGGAGATTGAATAGAAGACGCAGTGGCGCTGATCTGATCGGTGCCTGCAAGTGCTATTCAGATTCAGAAAACGACCAATTCATGAAATGTACATTGCGCCTGCCTGCCATTATTTATAGCTTAGTACCTGTTGCATGATGGGCCTCGTGCTGCCACTATCGAGGACTCCGCCAGCCATCGATGATCATACAAGTCCCAAGTTCCGACGGCTTGTATGTGGTTGTTGGTCGTGTCGTCTGTCTAAAATACATTCATAAGAATCAGCTGATTTACAGGCTAGTCGGCGTTGCCGCCTTACACCTTGCCTGCGTAAGCGTGACAATACAAGTGATATGTAGATGTTTGACGACGGCGGATGACATCCCCATGTCATACATTGGCTGATCTGAGGACTTTTCTGCGGGTATAAGATTTGGGAATAGCGCTCAATTTGCGGATCCTCTCGACGGTCGTAGAAGTGAGGCAATAGCAGAGGCTATTACGAGGCCGTTATTCATCATCCTCGAGCGTATACATCCCAAACAAGGAGGCCTACACCATCGAGTCGTGACGACTGGTCGGAGATGAATTGATCCGGTCACCTGCTAGCGATACCGTTCTGAGGGATGCAGGGGTGCCCTAAGAGCCGTCGGAATTCCTGGACCAGAATGGGACAGGTCGAAAAAAATGATGGATCCGCCAGCCATCGATCATACAGGCCCGGTGTCCCGATGGATTTTCTCGTGATCGCCAGGGGTTTGTTCGTTACCGCAGAGTCATCGCCCCCTCTCGTCACTTTTCTGTATCTGCCCGCAGTCCTGCTTGTCATAGCGCCATCGGACCTTGTCGTAGCGCCACCGTTGCTTGTCGCTTTGCCATTGTTGAAACTGCACGTCCGTAACTGACACCAATCCTAGGCATTTATCAAAAAAAAGTCCTTTACCTCGTTCTCCTGTAGTCTGCCACACACCATCATATCCACACATAAGAATTGTAAAAGAGACAGGGAGGCCCGAGGAAGAGAGTGACCGAGGGATAATGTTCAGAAGGGCGGGGCAACACTGGACTGCATCGCTGCGACTTTACTTTTCCACGCCACCGCAAGAGGAAGTCACAGCACCGATCCGGCGAGGCGCTTAGATGCTCACCACTTCCCTTTCGAATTTCCTCGTGCTCATCTCGGTCTTCCCCTGAAATGCCCTCCAAGTCATCACTAACTCCAGAAGAAAAGGCAAAAGTCACCTCCGCAGTTCCATCCTCGTCCAACAAGATCTTTGCTGCGGTGCCTGCCCGCATCTACTTTGCGCATCCGCAGCGGGACAAATGGTCATACGGCGGACTGCAGGGAGCACTGGCATTCACCCTCGACAAGTCGAAAGACGCGTTCGTCTTGAAGCTGGTTGATTTCGCTGGCACGCGTGGTGTCATATGGCAACACGAGCTTTACGCTCAATTCGAATACCGCAAGGACCGGCCATTCTTCCACTCTTTCGCTGGCGACGTGAGTTCGTCGTTTGACCAGGGAATAATGACTCAAGCATACGCTCTTTCTAGGATTGCATGATTGGCGTCGTCTTCGCTGAAGAGAAGGATGCAACTTTGTTCTACAAGAAAGTCACAACTCGCAAACCGGAGAAAGCCACCAAGGTTTCTCCGGAGCCGAAGAAGGTCAAGAAAGGTGGAAAGATCGACAAGTCGATGATCTCAGGGCCTCAACAAGGTTCATTCAAACATGTTGCACACGTCGGATACGACGAGGAGAAGGGATTTACGAGCAACAATGTTGACGAGTCGTGGCTTTCACTTGTTCGAGATCTCCAGAGCCAAGGGATTACCGCGGAAATCATTGAAGAGAACAAAGAATTCATCCAGGACTGGGTCCGCCAAGCAACACAGAGTGAGGCTGTAGCGGCGACAGCACCTAAGAAGAAAGCGCCGCCACCACCTGTTCCTCGGCGAGGCGCCCATGTCCTTTCGAATAGTGTCACTTCGACCAACGGAGACTTGTCGTCTCCACCTCCGCATGCCCCTCCCAGACAACCGCCACGGTCGGGTCTACCTGCCCCTCCTCCGCGTCCACAACGCAGCTCCGTGGCTCCCCCTGACGCACCCACACCCCCTCCACCTCCAGTGAGACCCAACATTCCCCCACCTCCACCTGCTCGACCAGTGAACTCGCCACCCACTGCGCCGCCGCCACCCCCGATCGTCCGCCCGACCCCGTCACCACCGAAGCCGCCCTCTCCTCCACCTGCTCGACCAGTGAACTCGCCACCCGCTGCGCCGCCGCCACCCCCGATCGTCCGTCCGACCCCGTCACCACCGAAACCGCCCTCTCCTCCAGTGCGTCCTCAGAATAGTACACCACCCCTAGCACCACCTCCGCCCCCTCCCCCTCCCCCTCCACCAGCACCCAGAGCCAGCGGACCGCCTCCTCCTGCTCAAGAAGGCTCTCCACCATCCCCGCCACCACCCCCGCCACCTCCGCCTGGAGTGACTGCGTCTGTGCCTCCCCCACAACCTGGGCGTGCTGACCTGTTGGCATCGATCCGTGGACAGAGCGTGGCCAATTTACGCAAGGCACCCGCTCCGTCAGCAACCTCGCCACCCGCACCTGTACCTGTACCTGTGGCCGAGGAATCTAGCAATAGCAACGGTGCGGGTGGAGGTGGAGACTTGACCGCTGCCCTCGCGGCGGCGCTGCTGCAAAGAAGCAAGAAGCTTGGTGACAGCGATGATGAGGATGAGGACGATGACGAGTGGGATTAATTATGAATTCATGGATTTTAGACATGGAGTATAATCAGAGACTGTTCTCGGCACAGCGCCGTCTTCCATTAATGCTACCTATCAAGAACTTGCCTGATCGTCTGAGGACGTATCTTTTTGGCAGCGTCGAACTGCCCTGGGTTGGGGGCGTCAGGCATGTCACCTGATTTGGCTATGGCGATTGCCGAGATCAAAGGGTTTACAAGGCTCCTCAAGTCGTTGACCCTTGCTCTCCATCGACACCCAGAGTGCACCCCAACTACGACCATAGCGATTTCCAACAGACACAAGGCTTCTTTGACGTGTTTCTAGAAAATGGCGGATCAGCTGGTGCGTCCATCTAGAACATCACGTGCTGACCACCGGCTTATAAGTCGCTCTCGGGCGATTTACCTAGTCTGAAGGTAGGTTTCGGACGTCGAACACAGGCCCACGTATGAGCTCATTTTTTCACTGACACACAGAACAAATCTCCGGTAAGTAAATCCATCCAATCCATCCTACTGGTGTGGCAGCTCATGACGTGTGCACAGAATTCAAGGAAGCCTTTTCTCTCTTCGATAAAGGTCAAAACTATATGCCTACATCCCCCCACCGTTTAAAAGTCTGATAAATCATAGACGGTGATGGCACGATCACCACCAGGGAGCTTGGAACGGTGATGCGCTCGTTGGGACAGAACCCCACAGAAGCCGAGCTACAGGACATGATCAACGAAGTGGATGCAGATGGAAACGGCACGATCGACTTTCCCGAGTTTTTGACCATGATGGCGCGCAAGATGCGCGACACGGACAGCGAAGAAGAAATCAAAGAGGCCTTCAAGGTATTTGACAAGGATGGCAACGGGTTCATCAGTGCAGCAGAGTTGCGACACGTGATGACCAACTTGGGTGAGGGCGATTTCTTTTTCAGAACTGGGGCGATTGTTCAATGCGAGTTGTGTTGTAGGCGAGAAATTGACCGAGACCGAGGTGGAGGAAATGATTCGCGAGGCAGATGTGGATGGCGATGGCCAGATTAATTACGACGGTCAGTGATATGTCGTCTCGTTGTTCCGGCCTAAACAGCTACTCATCGGACCGCTTAGAATTCGTCAAGGTGAGAAGGACGTGATGTCCAGTGATATCCTGACTGTCTTGCTCAGCTTCTTGAAACAGATGATGCTGTCAAAGTGAACTCGTCGTTTTACTTGCCAATGTCGGCCATTATTACGTCTGTCTATCCAAGCTTTTCCTACCAACAAGTTTAGTAGCGATATGTGATGTTGTTTTTACTTGTAATTGCACATTTTACGGATGCCGATTTGCTGTACAGTATTCGACGTGAATGAACTGGGTATCATAGGGCCGGTCGCTAGGTGCGCAGCAGTGGAAGAGAAATGACGTCATTTTGAAGGCGCAACCCACAGGACTAGATAAGGGGCTTTCAGTGTCTATGCTCTCTCATCTCATCATGCCAGAAACATCCAAGACAAACCCCGTCCAGAGTAACGACAGCGCGCAGACGGAACAGCATTTCAATATCCTGCCTCACCCAGCGGTTAGTGGCGTCCGTCATGCGAGATCGCCGTGACCAACGTATAGTAACTACAGAAGTCGAACAACCCCGCGGATCTCGCCGATCCGGGGGCTGGGCTGGTGGGCAACCCGGCTGTGTTGGCGCATCATGCTCGGGGGCCTCACGTCCCCAGTCAGGAGGTGTTGAACAAGTTGGATGCGCCGTTGGTAAGACCCACGCTCGACCATTTTCGTTGCGACTGAACCATCGTCTAGAGTCGAGAGGAGCTCAAGAAGAGGTCTGAGGAGTTGAACAAGTAGTTGTGAGGCCGTTCGTAGGAGCGCAATCTGCCCTGATTGGCCACTGTATTAGCTAGACGCGCATACGACATGCTGTGGTTCGTGCTTGTGAGCTGTGTACTATTCAAACTTTGCATTCGCTAGGATCAGTGATTTGTCCTTAGTTAGCTAGTATGAACTTGGTTGCGGCACAACTTGAAGGGTTGATGGTTACGGTGGTGTTCGTTCGCCGACATTTTCCGGAAACACAGCCCCGGGCCGCAAGCGCGGCGGGGAGGCGTTGCACCGGCCTGTATCAACAAGGGGCAACGTGTATTCAGGCATGCCATCGCTTGTTCGTTGACTCCCTCCATCGACACTCTACTAGTACATTGTGTCGCTTATGACCACGCCATCGACAACTGGTGATGGACAAGAGCATTCCTCGATCATCGAAATTGACACCAATAGCGAAACACGGGCGGTGACATTTGCAGCGAATGGCAAGTGTCTCGTGGGCGGCGGCACCGAAGGGGTTCGAGTTTGGCGAGTGGAAGACGGCGAAAACATGGCCACGATGGAAGCGCCGTACGTGCGGTGTATCTGTGCGTCAAAGGATGGGAAGTGGATCGCTGCGGGGACATACAAGGAACTGATTGTATGGGACGCAACGACATACGAAGCCGTCTTTACGCACGAGGACGCGTACGTAAACGGGGTTGATTTCTCGCCCGACTCGACTCGCCTCGTCACCGGATCGCTCAACAACACAGCCTCCGTCTGGGACATCCCTACCCGACAACGCGTCCTTGGTCCACTCCGCCACAAGGACGTCGTGATCGCAGCCAGATACTCCCCCGACGGCACCCGCATCGCCACTGCTACTCCCAACTCCGTTCGAATCTGGGACAGCGGCGGCGGCGGCTCGCCCATCGACATTCCAGTCAAAGTACCCCCATGGTACAACACCGCTCTCCTCTGGTCAAACCACCATCTTTTCATCGTGTCCGACAGTAGAATCAAGCAATTCGATCCATCCACTGGCTCAGAGATCTCGGACTGGCAAGTTCCAGATAGCAACGACTGCTCCTGCATTGCCCTGCCACAGCATGGCGAATTCATCGCATACGCTACAGACCATGCCGTCACCGTTTGGGACACGTCGACGCACTCACAGCTCGGTCTCATCCAGCACCCTCAACACATACGTTCAATCGCGCTCTCTCCAGACGACCGCTTTCTCGTCATCGGAGGAGAGGGCGGGAGAATCACCATCAAAAGTCTAGCCCGCATCAATGCAAGTATCGTGTATTATTAGATGACGGCTTGTTTGAATAACCCCCTCCTCCGATCAAGGATTCAATCCCGTTGCCTCGCCTGCATCCTACCTTTCAGGAACCAGACATTCAGATCGACGGCGCTGCGCTCGATGCGTGGAGGCTCGATCAGCTTGAAGACGCGGAAGCGTTATTGACTGCAGCAATCCCCATGTCTCAGGGCTCACACCACCATGTACTCGCTAGTCGAGCTCTCGTCCGAACACGCTTGGGACACTCGGATGCTGCACTCGGTGATGCCGAAATGGTATTTGCCGCTCTCCTCTCACATACGCTGATGCTGACGCTAATTTCCACAAAGTCCATCGAAATTCAGCCATCCGTCATTGGCTACATTGCAAAGAGCACCGCGCTTGTCGGCAAGGGGAAAAAGTACGACGGGTATCGGGCCTGCGACATCGCGTTCGAGCGCTTTCATTTAACTCACGTTAGCTTTCTCCTCCTGATCAAGGTGTGTAACCCATGCACTTGCCACTCACCTGCTCATATGGTTTAGGCCATCATCGTATTTATTGCCGGAGACCACGTCGATGCGATATCGCGCGTAGACGACCTCATCGCTACGGTGCACTTCAACTCGATATGTTATGTGGTTCAGGCGCGTGCATAACGGGCTACTACATGACGAATATCACTGATATTGTTAGTAGGCATATATGTATTTTCACGTTGGAAACCTGCATATGGAGCACCCCGACTACGAGCTTGCGATACAATATTTCGAGCGTGCACAAGCCCAAATGCGACGCCATGCGAGTCAACCGCTCTTCGTGGTCTCGCTGGTAAGCTTACTAACGGCTACAATCGCAATGTACCGAAATACCCTCTTTGTTAGATATCTGGATGGAAGTTCGACGATCTCGGCACCATGATTCAAAAGAATCTTTGTGAAGCCCTTTATGCTGTGGGTCGCAAGAAGGAGGCAGGCAATTCACTACTGAGGATGGTAAGTACCGGCGACGAAGAGGTCTATGTGAGCGGACCCATCACCACGTGGGTATCTGGTGAGTTATCTTCTACCTGTTCGTCTGCCATCCATATGAAATTTCACGCAGAGTTCGTGCAACGATGTCTTTTCACCCGCGAAAGCAGTGGTGACGCAGCCTCTACGGGACACGATGACATGCTGTTCCATCCACTATCCCCCACGCCGCTTTTGAGAGAGTGGGCAAAATTAAAACTGACTAGCGGCTCTTGGAAAGACGCATTGGATGCCGCTGTTAGTGTGAGTATTCTTTCGCTCTGCTATCCCTCGTGGGCTTGACACTCCGTTGGTCTGGAGTGTATGGCACCAAAATTTACGATTTATCGGGCCATCTGTGAACGACTCGAAACGCTCGACCAGATAACGGATGCGACTCAGTGTTTCCTCGAAATGTTGCGTGCATTGGGAGGGGAGACAAACCTTCACGCTGAGCAAGCGGAATGGGTTCTTGGTAAGCGGTTGTGCATACCGTGTAGGTATTATCGTTTATGTGACAATTTCCTGTCAGACTTCAAACAGCGTTTCTCCAAGAAACTAGAGTGTCGTGGAGATGCGGCGGTCGTTGCCCGGCGGTACGACAAAGCTGTCTCCGAGTATTCCGCTGCGCTGTCCCTCGATCCGGCCTCACCACAGGGTCTCTTCATCAAGCGAAGCAAGACGTACATAGCCAGGAATCTGTGGAAGGACGCGTTAAATGACGCGAATGAGGTGTGCTCATTTGTCTCACGCAGGTCAGTTCTTGATGATGTATCATTATCAGGTAATTAAGCTCGATACATCGTCTCCATGGGGTTACGAGAGGAAGCACGCAGCTCTACACAAGGCAGGAGAATATGACAAGGCCATAGGCGCGTTCGAGACGATGCTCTCCAAGATGGCACACTCACCCGATCCAGAGATCCGTAGTAAGTCCATTGACATTGTACTGAGATTTTCTGCTGATCTTACCTTCCAGAGCGTCGTCACGACTATGTAAATCCAGTAAAGACAAAGGCGGCGATCCGGAAGGCTGTTCAGGATGCCATCCGCGATTCACCACGGGTCCTCATTAACACCATCACTGGTTGTCTTCTCGACAAATCCAAACAAGCATCATCGTTCGAATCACTCCCGGTCTTTAAGGAGATGATATCCTCTATGACGACGAACATCGACGATACCCGCATCGAACAAGAAGTTACCCAGTACTACCGCTATGCCACCTTTTCACACAGGTGGGAAGATAACGAACCGCTGTTCGACAATGTCATACATGTTGTCGTGTATGATCTCGAGGAGTCTCTCACGCACGACAAGCTCCGCATGTTTTGCAAGATTGTGCGGGATGCTGGCTTCAATTGGGCATGGAGTGACACGTGTTGTATCAATAGAGCGGATCACTTTGTACTCCAAGAAGCCTTGGTCACCATGTTCAAGTGGTACGAGGGCTCTGCTGTGACGATCGTTTTCCTCCGTGATGTTAATTCCCCATCGCTCCGCGGTGATCTGGTGAAGAGTGTTTGGAATACGCGTGCCTGGACGTTCCAGGAATATCATGCCTCCAAGGTGGTCCGGTTCTACACTGCGGACTGGACGCCGTACATGAACCTTGATATTCCCAACCACAAGGAGTCGCCCGAGATCATTTCGGAGATGGAGGAGGCAACGGGTGTCTCGGCACGTGCATTGATGGGGCTCCGACCAGGCTTAGATGACATCCGGGAGAAGCTGTGTCTAGCTTCGCGACGGGAGACGACCTTCATCGAGGATGCGGCATACTCGTTACTTGGGATATTTTCTGCCTCCTTGACTATCGTATATGGCGAGAAGGACAAGGCGCTCGGACGACTCTTGGCGCAGCTACTCACGAGCTCGGGAGACACGAGTATCCTTGCATGGACAGGGAAATCTGGCGGCCACAATAGCTGCCTCCCTGCCAATATCGCTGTGTTCAACCAGATGCAGACGACACACATTCCGCCGGCCATCAACGATGCTGAAATGGACATGATCACTGCCAGGCTGCGGGCGTCTTCACTCAATCTTACCTTGGCCATGAAGTTATATGACCAGCTCAATGAGCTCTCTGTACCAATGTTCGCGGGGAAACGGATGAAGCTCCCGTGCATCACTTTCAAACTTGGACCTCTATCGGCTTCTCGAAGCAAGCCGGAACGCACGTTTCGTGCACAAACAGCTGCGCTCGGGATTGTGGAGATCAAGACTAAAGAGGATCTGTCCCGATTGGATTCTCTTTACCTCGTTCACCCTTGGATGGACTTTCTCCTCCACCGGCACCCTGTCGGAAGTGGACCAGAGACACTTGATGAGAGCGTAGACGACTACTGTTCGTCGATAGGCGAGGTGTCGCCATCCCCTGGCCCTTCCCATATCACGGCGATCAAGCGGACGCGAACATCGCAGTTCGCTGCCCGTTTTCGACTGTCGCTTGGTGGACGACCCGCCACACCCCCACGAGATGGAACATCTCTCCGACCCCCTTCGTCTATAACGCATATCGACAAGCAGATGCGCGTGTTGCAATTCGTCGCGCGACTGAGACAACCGTTTGGTGCACTGCTATTCACGCCCACGCGCCAGAACGTCCCGGAATATAGGCGTGTGGCTTCGGAGAGTATGATCACTGTGCGAGTGCAGGACGACGCGCCGTTGGACGTGTTGGTAGGGAATGCACGGATGTTGGACGTGCTTTGATGACGTTCTCGGTTGGTACCGTTGACTTCTTCTCCTGCATTTATTGTAGCTTTTCTCGCCGTTTCTTTGGTGGACGTTGGAGATTGCGTGTCCGTCGCCGAATTCACGGTGTTGTCGTGATTCCCGTCGACTTTTCGACTCCCGTCACCATTTCTACGAGCTTGCTGTGTCACCGGCCAAACGTTAGTATACCTGTACCTTACTAGCTTTTATTTTCTCGAGATGCCATTTGATCGAGCCTGTATTGTCATCATTTCTTTATTGTCGTCTCGCGAGTAGTCGTACACGGTTGGCAATGCGGCATTTCTGAGTGATGTGGTACGATGAATATTCGGGGTTTGACTGCTAGATAAAGGTGGACTTGGATGACAGACATCAAATATATGTGCAGCCAAGACCTAAATATTGTGAAAAAAGCCTCGTGTAGCATTGATTCGGAAACGCATGGGATTGCATTGGAATTGCACCCAGTACGAAGGTTGTTTGGCAATGTTGAATTCCAAAGGCTTTGCCTGCCTTTTTTGGATAATTACATTCTATACAGAGCCTCGAGCACGCTGTTGAAAGGGGATTCTACGACGATCAGACATGGCAGAGGAAGAGAGTCTCGTTTCTCGCAGGCCGAAACGGAGTACGGCCGGGAATCGGTGCGTCTTTCTGGACATCCTCACATCGTCGCCGACGGTACGCTGACTGCCGCCAGGATGGACCTGGCCTTGGCCGAGCTCGCACTCGAGGAACCACAAGAAGTCGAGGAAGACGTCGATTTCGTGGTCGACAAGGGTACGTTTTGTTTTGTTTTGTTTTCCGTCTCTTTTGGCTCAAGCGACTTTGGTGCGTTGCCACTGGGTTAGAGGAGGAGGACGTGTTTGAGGCGGATTTCGCGAGTACGGACGAAGAGGCGGCGCAAGAGGACGTCGATGAGGAGGATAGGGCCGTGCGGGAGGAGGAAAGGAGGGATCGCAAGGTGCGTTTCGCATTGTCGTCTTTTTTGTTGCTTCGAGAACGTCATTCCTTGGGTTCCCTCGCTCACTCTTCGTCCCCTAGACCGCCCGCGCGCGCGTCGAAAAAGCCACCGCAGCAGCTCATGCACGCCAGCGGGTGACGTTCAACCCCGACGCTGCGTCCTCGCAACCGAGGAGGTCGCAAGGGACCCAAAAACCCAAACGCCGCGTCTCCCTGGGTGTCGTCGTGAACGCCGAAACCGGCGAAGTCATCGAGGGCGGCGCGGGGGCGGCAGGCGGCAAGAGGCACAGTCAGAGACGACATACGGTCATGAATACCTCGGCGACCGTGAATCGTATCAAGGACGCTGAAGAGAAGCGGGTGCGTGCCGTTTTTTTTTGGGACATTGGCGTCTGCCGTTCTCGCTCATGGGGACGATCTGGCACGTAGGCTGCGATTCCAAAGAAGACAAAGATGGCTACGCGATCACCGACGCAAGACGAACTCATCGCACGGGCGCTCGACACCGAAGAGGGGAACATTACGGAACACAGAGATTATCTACGGCTCGAAGAAGAGAAACGTGCGAGGGCGCGCGTCGTGAAGCAAGCCATCGAAGGCCCCGTCCTGCGATGGATTAGTAAGAAAGAGACGGTCCAGGTGGAGATTCAGCTTCCTCCGCCGCCCCCGACGGCGACGACGACAGCGACGAGTGCCAGCATGTATGCGGCCAAGTATAGTTTTGTGTATACGTCGGGCACAGGAGGGGGTACGGCGGGTAGTCAGGCGTATAGTATGCCGTTTTATGCGTACGCGCCTCTCCTCGCCCAGAATGCGGCGTCCAAACCGCAAGAAGTGGGTGCGTCCGCGTCAGTGACGGTCCCGGCGTCCTCGAGCGGGAATCCAGCTGTGTCCTCTGCGGGTCCATCGGCGTCGCTTGTAGTACACTCTACACTGCCCCTACCATCCACCTCTTCCTCAAACGCTCAAGATCCCGCGACGCCCACCACTGGTGCCATCTCCTCCGTGCCATCTGCCCCGTCGTGGCAGCAGCAACCAACACAATCGCAATCGCAACCTCAAGTCCACCCACAACCACAAGCCGCGGCACAACCCCAAACCTCGACACAAACCCAACCCCCGCCTGCCCCCTTCTCCTACCCACCTGCACCCACTGCACCCTCCATCGCCCACCGCACCGAAGACGTCTGCAAGAACTACGTCATCCATGAGCTCTCCCAATCCGCTCCCTCCAAACCCCCCTGGAAAGACACCATGTCCGCCATGTTTGGGGATCACGTGCAGTGGGACGCGGTGAAGGTGTTTACGGGCAAGGGACGGCCTTTGGGTGGGTATTTCTTTTCGAGTTTTCGGTTTTTGGTTTCTTTCGTTGGAGCACCTTGGGTTTTAATCCTTTTTTCATGCGTCCTTGTACGTGCGTGCGCGTCTGGAACTGGTAACTGACGATACTCCCTCGTGCGTTGTTAGCCCGTCCGGTGCGCACATGTCTCATCACGGGTCAACCTGCCAAATACCGCGATCCGAGGACAAACGTCCCGTTTGCCAACGTGGGTGCATACGAGGTGTTGACGACAGTGATGGGGAGGGGGTATGTATGGTGCAGTGCGTTGGGGTGTTATGTGGGGACGAGTGAGACGAGTCGGAGGGATAAGGGCCCAGGTGGAAAAGCTGGAGCGGGTACGGGTACGGGTACGGGTACGGACGTTGCTGAGGATGATGCTGGAGAGCAAGAGGATGAGAATGTAGAAGATGAGGCTGAGGAACTGGAAGAACGGACCGCGAAGCGGCGTAGGGTCGAGGTTACAAACGCATGATGGGTGACGCGAGAACCTTACTGGCAGCATCCCACTTTGTTGATTGCTTTCTTGACAGGTATGCCAGGTATTGACAGACATTGCGGACATGGTTCTTCTTGGCAGACATTCTCTCAACACGTGCTTGACATTGTAACCCGTCCCATCCCGACGAACGTGACGGTGTGGATATCATGGGCGTGTCGACAGGAGACTCAAGAAATCAAGTTAAATAAAATTGGCTCTCTTGGAGGTCGCTTCTCGTTCGACTTGGACGCCTTGGCGTTTCCCTCGTCCCCAACTCCCAACACTGTCGTACTCTGACGCCCCTAATTGGATAGCTAGCATCGAGAACAGTGCAGAACAGGGGAGAAGCGGGACGTCACAGATGTCGGGCTCTGCACAAGCGGGGCTTTCGCGTTCGAGACCTGACAAAAGTGATTCTGATACCGACGGGCCGAAGCCAAAAATACAGGAGGACCGGTCTGGAAGTGCAATTTGACCATGACGGATAGTCGACTTGGCATGCAAAGATGCGTTTGTTGCGATTTCAGTTCTTGGTGGTATCGACTTGGTCGTATCATCCTTTGCAAAAAGATGTAAAATCGAAAATAATACGAGCTATTGCTACTGTATACGTCTTAGGGTTGTGTAATAACGCACGTGGAAACCACGTACGAACCGGAGAATAGAACCGCTAGGCACTTGGCAATATGTACGTAGAGAATCCGTCGATCGAACTTGAAGTTTGAAGGGTATGTCGCTGGAACGAACACTCATCTTTTTCTTGTGCAACGCCAGAGCAGCCCGGGTATGATCCAAACGGCCAGATTCATCGACTATGTTCGTATAGAACTTTGATGTTATCTTGTTTGTGTGCGCATCATCCACAACCCACATGCGTAGCAATGGTTTGTAGTAGAGTAGGCCACTTCCCCACAAAGTGACTGTTCTCCACGTTTTTATAGAACTCAACGCACACCCTTCGTGATCAGACGCCAGTTAATCTATCATCTGTCCGAGAACGACCTTACAAAACCGAGAAGTAGCAAATGTTACATCCAACTGGAAGTCAGGATCCACCCCCAGCTACTCCCAAAAACTCCCGCTCCGAACAAGTTCGCCATCATCTACTTTCCCCACACCTGATACTTCTGGGTTGAGTCATCTGCATGTGTTGGACCGTCTCGAAACTCGGCGAAGGCTATGGGACTGACAAATACGAGGCACTGAAAACTTTGCGTGGGTGTCGATGTAGGCGTCTGTGCAATTTGTGATGAGGTGCGATTGATGTTTCCCGACGGGAATGCGAAGCCATGGAATGCAGGACACGAATGCGTGAAGAAGCGGTACGCCTTGCATAATTGGTCGACGGCGTGATGATTAATCATGTTCGGCTAGAATATGTCCATGAGGACGCCACGACAGACGCGGGAGAGAGAGGCGAACGGCGACCACGACGACACAACAGACGCAGCTGACGCACAGCGGCACAGAGACAAGCGCAGGTAACGCAAAGCGAACAGTCACATGGGGGTGCGCCAGCCGACCGCAACTGGAGGATATAATATCAGATATAGAGAGACACGAGGTAGGGGCGATGGCACAACGAACAGCGCCGGCGGCGAGTCACGACGGCTCGTGCTGAAGTTATTAGCTGATGCAGCACCCGAAACGACTCGCGAACGCACCTAACGTCCTACCAGCACCACCGAGGCCACCAGACAGACCCGTGCAATGACGCAACGAGTCCCCGAGCATCAAGCTCGAGGGGGAGAGGAGAGTAGATGCGAGCCGCGAAGACGCGCTTACTAGAGACGAGGCGGACACGTCGGGAGCGTCAGGGAGTGGTGAGGGGGCTATGAACTGACCTGACACGGTGCAGAACGCGTCAGAACACGGACACGAAGGCTCGGAACGAAGGAGTCAGTAGAACTCACCTGGGAGAGTCCAGAGACGGAAATGGCAATGATAGAGATGGGATACGAGACGAAAAGGATGGCGTGACGAGCGACGCACGCGGTGGCTCGAAACAAGTCAGTACAAGGCCGGTAGCTGAGAGCATGGCACGTCGGCACCAAAGGTGCAAGTGCGCAAGGACGGACGTACCTGGACCACCCGAATCACCTTCCGACAGCCCCAGGAGCCTACCACCCCGTCGAAAGACGAGGCTTAGACATTTCAGTGTACGAGATGATACGCTTACGCCGGAACAGCACCAGTTCTGAAACAGGGGGCTGTCGCTCACGCTGTGCCAATCTCCAGTCCGTTAAGCGTTCCGCGGTCCGAACTGTGAAGTAGCACCCGGCGGGACGCAAATGCGATACAGCGTAACAAGCACAAGTAACGTATCACGCGCTAATTGACCTCCTTTTCCGAGTATCCCACGCCCTCCAACAGTGGCATGGGAGATCTGGGCTTGCAAATCCGCTCGTTGCGACCAATCACATTCATAACGCGGATCATGCACATGTTTGAAACGTTATCTCTACCACAGCCTGTCTGATCACTGCTAACGTTTTATGGAGCGGCTGGGTGTGTTTGTCTCTGCCAGCCGCAGCGCAGTCGATAACCTGAACCTTCCGGCGTCTTGACGCGACGGTCGCGGAATAGCCTCCCTCAGGGGGTCATCACAGATAGGCTGATGACGCGTACGCGGCACAGCACGACTGGGTGGACAACATGCATCCGCTGGCGTTCAATACCGATGTCACGGCGAAAAATATCCATACGACCGATCGCATGGCTTGCAAACTAATACTTACCGTTCGTTTCAGCTGCTCCACTTATCCGGGCCCGGATCAGTCATTGGTATGTACCCGTGGATGAATCAAATAGAAATGCACTGCACTCTCTGCTCTTTAAAGCGCTTCAGTTTACACTGCCCGACTACCATACCCCAGGAGGTCAGTGGAAGGTCTCCCCATGCTCTCCCAAACTTCAAGCGACCTTACCTTGCCACGACCGCCGTCAGACAATGGTGACAAGGTTGTCCAATCAAACGCTGCACCGTCCAAGAAAGACGCCAAATTTTGGCTTATCTTCGTTTCGATGTGTATCTGCCTTTTTCTCTCTGCCCTCGATATATCCTCTATCGCTACCGCACTTCCTACCATCGCCGATGACCTACAAGCGCCTCAATTCACTTGGATTGGCTCTGCTTACGCCCTTGCTTCCACTGCGTTCCTTCCAATGAGCGGTGGCCTCGCTCAGGCGTTCGGTCGGCGGCCTGCGATGCTGGTAACCGTAGGCCTCTTTGCACTCGGCAGCGGTATTTGCGGTGGTGCGAATAGTATGAATATGCTCATTGCGGGCAGAACCATACAAGGACTTGGCGGAGGCGGCATTCAGTCTCTGACAACGATCATCCTAGCTGACCTTGTCACCCTGCAAGAACGTGGCTCATATGTCGGTTTCTTTGGACTGTGAGACCTGCTCGATCATGGGATCCAAGAATGCAAACTCAAACTGTTTACGTAGCACATGGGGTTTTGCTGCGTCGGTCGGTCCTGTCGTCGGGGGTAGTCTTGCGGCGCAGGGACAGTGGCGTTGGCTTTTCTGTGAGTGTCGTAGCCTTGCTAGTCTTGTCTGAGATACTCAGAAAATGTGGAAGACCTCAATCTTCCCATCTCGTTCGTTGCGTGCGTGGCGGTCTTTTTCTTTCTGGATCTGCCCATCCCCCCTGGCAGTTATCGAGAAAAGATTATGCGAATGGATTGGATGTAAGTTTGAATGCAATGGTCGTCGCGAACGCAATCCTACTTACCGCTGTTTCACTGTCAGTGGCAACTTTCTTGTAATCGCGAGCACCGTCGCATATACGATAGGGTTGACGTGGGGTGGTATCACCGCGCCATGGGGTTCTGCCAAGGTACTCGTCCCATTAGTGCTCGGCCTTGTCGGCGTCGGCGTCTTCATCGTGTACGAGGCCACTCTTGCAAAACACCCACTCGTACGTACATACTTCTCTATGTACGTTGATCTGAATTGTATACCACCCTACTCGCTCCAGGTGCCGTTCTCCTTAATGACAAACAGGACCAGCGCCAGTGGGTAAGAAACATCGTTGGTAATCATCCCCCTCGCGGTTACTCACCACGTATCAGTTATATACAGGCGTTTTGCACTGCCCTCATAACTTTTGCAGTTTCCTGTGAGTTTATTCCAAAGAGTTGCTACTCATGCTGAACATGACCCCTGTACAGATTACCTCCCAGTCTATTTCCAGGCTTGCAAGGGGGCATCCCCCCTCTTATCCGGCGTTTACATGCTCGGGCTCGCATCGCTCGCGCCCGCAGTCATTGTCGCCGGGGTATCAATTAAAGCCACCGGACGATATCGGCCGCAATCGTGGATAGGCTGGATCATCACTGTCACTGGTCTTGGTTTGATGAGTACGATCGTCGCAACGGACTCTATCGGAAAATCCGTTGGGTTCGTGACGCTGCTGGGCGTGGGTATAGGGTACGTCGCGTTCGTTGATCTCTGTCTGATACTCCATATTGAGTGCGTGGTAGAATACTGAGCGCAACGCCCGTGTATCCCATTCAAGCGCCCCTGCCGGTGACGCAGAATGCACCCGCACTCGCATTCATGTGGTTTCTTCGTTCATTTGGCACTGTGAGTATCTCGATTCCTCTCATTCACGACTTTGTTCTCAAGTGAAACCTCATACATTGTAGGTGTGGGGTATCACCGTCGGGAGTACCGTCCTCCAAAACGAACTCGCACAGAAACTCCCTGCGTCATTTATCCAATCTATCCCGCAAGGGACTGCCATCATGTATGCTCTCATCCCAGAGCTCTCTTCACTCCCTCTGCAGACTCTGTCCGAGGTCCAAGTTGCCTTTGCGGGCAGTCTCGCGGTGTTGTGGAGAGTCTTGGCTGTTATTGCTGGCGGAGCACTCGCGGTGTCGTTGTTCATGAAAGGGCTGCCGCTACATAACACGCTCGATGCGGACTGGGCATTGAAGAACGAGAAGGAGGATCTGTCGGTATGACGTGCTCACACTGGCGAACGGGTTGGTTGGCTGGAGAAGACGGGTAGGGATATCGATGACAACTGGTATGGCGTTGCATATGTAGAAGTCTCACTGTTCTGGTAAGTCACTATATATTAGATCTCTACCTGTAGAAGTCTACAATGATTGTTAGTACAGTAGTTAAGTTGAGTGAAGCTATATCTCACCTCAGTGTAGTGGTAGGTAGCAATGGTTGTCAGATTAGTTTAGCTAGTAGTGGTCTGTTGGGGACTTTGGCTCGTCGCCGGTGGATGCTGAGTCTCATATTTATTTTGTCAGTCCATCGTGTTTCTATTGTTTTGGTTGTGTGTTTCCGTTCTGAGATTACCCGTTCGCATCTGAAGACCTGATGGTGACCCATATGAGCTGCGGATTCGGATATTAATATTCGGAGTACTAGCGAGCGCTTGGGCGGACGCCATTTGTTTTCCATCAGAGGCGGTGGGGGCTAATCGAGCCGCTACCGATGTCGTAATGTTCCTGCCTCGTCCGAGTATTGGCCGGGCGGCACGGCGGAGGGGATGGCGTGACCCGACGAGGATGGCGTACGCGTATGTGTGTTTGAGAGGTGCTCCTGTAGCTTCGTCCTTGCCCTGTACCGTGGCGTGGCGTGTTGGTGGCGGTGGTGGCACCGGGGGAGAGTCAGATCTAGATCTGAGATGACGCGATGCGTCCGTGGGTGCACTCTCAGATGGAGTTCTGCAGCAGGGCCAGGACCAAAGGCCAGTGACGATATCCTGCAATTAGAATATTCAGATGGCACCCCTGATGGTGCTGAGGTTCGGCGTTGGGAGGGGCATCAAGCACAGTTCAAAGCAAGGAGGCCAACCGCGTGAACCTGTCTGCCAATTGCTTCCTTACATCACCTGACGCTGCCGCTTCATCAAGGGGAGGACGAAGGCGGATTAGCTGGCTCCAGAAGACTCCACGAGTTGTTCAAGGAGCTCAGCTGCGTGGGCAGGATTTCCCTAGTAGCGAACACAAGCTGAAAACACCGTATCCACTGCCATTGATGCTGTGACCTTTCCGAGTAGTGCAAGATGCTGAGGTAAACTTTAAAGACGGTAGAGTAGCGAGATGATGCACGCGCAAAGACACCGAAACTGCCGTCGTGTGATTGCACTCTTCAGCTGCCTGGATCCATTGTTTGGCACACCGGAGATCGGCAAAAGACACTGTCTGAGAAAGGTCAGAGAGTTGGGAATATAGATTGAATGTGTCCTGTAGGCCACGCATGTCATTGAGTTGCATGAATCGAGCATGAAGGGAACACGCAATGCTGCCTAGCGAATGGGCTCGAACAGGATGCCCCTGCGGGCGAAGTCCCGATGCATTGCGTTGGAGGGCAAGTGCCTCGTCGAGGTCAGGCAGCGCTCCAAGCTGCATTAAATGAGGCTAAAGGCCACCTGAGATGTCACCCAGAGAAAGGACTCAATCAGGATGTTCTTGGGGGTGGTGTTATAACTCATTGCGGTCGAGGATGATTTGCTCGTCGAATTTAGGCTCATCGGGGCAGAGCAAACGACGTGGATCAATCAAATTCTGTTCAAATATTACTAAATTCACTCCAGCTTGCCAGTCATCTGAACCGCAGGCTTACCTCTTTTTCCTTGCAGGCAGCGGTCGCCAAGGGTGAAAAAGTGTACAGGCAATGTGAACGCCACGAGGCAACTGACGCCCGTAACTTAACCTGGGAGTCCAAGACAGAGTTGCAAGGAATCAGCAACCAATACGAACCCTCTGCCCGGTGTTGCTACACCTCAATCCATCCCATTCAGTCATTGGTGGCTTAAAGAACGGTATCTGGCGGAATTAAGTGCTCATGATTGTACAGATCATTGTGACAGCAACTTCGTGTTTGTGTGTGAGCAACGACGTCGATCGCTCTGCAGATGGAGGCATGTCGACCACGATTCGGACCTCTCCCACCTAACTCTTAAACTCTTTCGTACTTCTACAGTTAGTAATAGCAGGAATAGGAATTGTATGTGACTCCTTCGTTCCTAGAGTGGCCACTGGCAACCCGAGGGTGCTGTCTTTTTTGATACTCCGACTCCCCCGCTGGAACCGAGATTATACTATTTATAGTGATGTAACCGACTAGGCCTTGGGAGATAACTCGACCCGAACCTGAAGCGTCATTCTCTTTTCTGACTGAGTGCCCCGAATTCATGCTCCACGACTCGAATGGGCTCTATTGTGATATAGTTGGTTGCTGCATGGTTCCGAAATGCGCTGTGACGGTGCCTGGAGAGACGGCATAATATTCTGTGACCATTCAAGTTGGTCCCAGTGCACTTCGTGAGCACTCCATTGCACTTTCGCCAACGTTGCGACGACTCCGTCAAGCGAGGTCACCCGGGTAAGCTTTATCGTGCACGTTTCAGCGTGACATATCATAGCTTTTTTTTGCACTCCGTCGGTTTCTTATGAATCAAACAGAAATGCGTAGGCTTGCACTCTCTGCTATTTGAAGCCTCTTTAGTTTACAGTTCTACCCCACACCCCACGAGGTCAGTGAAGGTCTCCTCATGCCCTCCCAAACCTCAGGCAACCTTCCCCCGACACGACCACTGTCAGACAATGGTGACAAGGTTGCCCAATCAAATGCAGCACCGTCCAAGAAAGACGCCAAATTTTGGCTTATCTTCGTTTCGATGTGTATCTGTCTCTCTCTCTCTGCCCTCGAATTATCCTCTGTCTCTACCGCACTTCCTACCATAGCCAATGACCTACGAGCGTCTCAATTCACTTGGATCGGCTCTGCCTATGCCCTTGCTTCCACTGCGTTCCTCCCAATGAGCGGTGGCCTCGCTCAGACGTTCGGTCGGCGGCCTGCGATTCTGGTAACCATAGGTCTATTTGCACTCGGCAGCGGCATTAGCGGTGGTGCGAATAGTATGAATATGCTCATTGCGGGAAGAGCCATACAAGGCTTTGGCGGAGGCGGCATTCAGTCTCTCACAGGGATCATCCTAGCTGATCTCGTCACCCTGCAAGAACGTGGTCTATATGTCGGTTTGTTTGGACTGTGAGACCTGCTCAATGATGGGATCCAGGAATGCGAGCTCAAACTGTTTGCGTAGCACATGGAGTCTTGCTGCATCAGTCGGTCCTGTCGTCGGGGGTAGTCTTGCGGCGCAGGGACAGTGGCGTTGGCTTTTCTGTGAGTGTTGTAACATCACTAATCATGTCTGAGATACTCAAACAATGTGGAAGACCTCAATCTTCCCATCTCGCTCGTTGCGTGTGTGTTGGTCATCTTCCTTTTGGATCTGCCCATCCCCCCTGGCAGTTATCGAGAAAAGATTATGCGAATGGATTGGATGTACGTTTGAATGCAATGGTCGTCGCGAACCCAACCCTACTTAGCGCATTTTCACCGACAGTGGAAACTTTCTTGTAATCGCGAGCACCGTCGCATATACGATAGGGTTGACGTGGGGTGGTATCACCGCGCCATGGGGTTCTGCCAAGGTACTCGTCCCGTTAACCCTCGGCCTCGTCGGCCTCGGGGTCTTCATCGTGTACGAGGCCACTCTTGCAAAACACCCACTCGTACGTGCTTCTCTATGTACGTTGATGTGAATTGTATCTCACCCTACTCGCTCCAGGTGCCACTCTCCCTAATGACAAACATGACCAGCGTCAGTGGGTAAGGAACATCGTTGTTATTCGTCCTCCCTTGCGGCCACTCACGCGTATCAGTTATATACAAACGTTTTGCGCCTCCGTCATAACTTTTGCAGTCGTTTGTGAGTGTATTCCAAGGAGCTGCTACTCCTGCTGAACATGACCCCTGTACAGATTACTTCCCAGTCTACTACCAGGCTTGCAAGGGGGCATCCCCCGTTGTATCCGGCGTTTACTCGCTCGCGTTCGCATCGCTCGCGCCCGCAGTCATCGCCACCGGAATATCAATCAAAGCCACCGGACGATATCGGCCCCAGTCGTGGATAGGTTGGATCATCACTGTCATTGCTCTTGGTTTGTTGAGTACGGTCCTCGCAACGGACTCTATCGGAAAAACCCTTGGGTACGTGGCGCTGCTGGGCGTGGGTATAGGGTACGTCGCGTTCGTCGGTCTCCGTCTGATGCTCCAGATTTAGTACGAAGTAGAATACTGAACGCAACGCCAATGTACCCCATTCAAGCTCCCCTGCCGGTGACGCAGAATGCACCCGCACTCGCATTCTTGTGGTTTCTCCGTTCATTCGCCGCTGTGAGTATCTCGATCTCATTCACAACTTTGTTCTCAAATGCTGCCTCATACATTGTAGGTGTGGGGTATCACCGTCGGGAGTACCGTCCTCCAAAATGAGCTCGCAAAGAAGCTCCCTGCGTCGTTTATTCAATCTGTCCCGCAAGGGACTGCCATCATGTATGCTCTCATCCCAGAGCTCTCCACGCTCCCTCTGCAGACTCTGTCCGAGGTCCAAGTTGCCTTTGCGGGCAGTCTCGCGGTGTTGTGGAGAGTCTTGGCTGTTATTGCTGGCGTGGGACTCGTGGTGTCGTTGTTCATGAAAGGGCTGCCGCTGCATAACACACTCGATGCGGACTGGGCATTGAAGAACGAGAAGGAGGATCTGTCGATATGACGTGCTTACACTGGCGAACGGATTGCCTGGCTGGAGAAGAACGGATGGGGACATCGACGACAACTGGTACTATGGCGTTGCATATGCTCAGTCTCGTTCCATGGTGAAGACTTGAAAATCCGTTGTTGGCGTCTCAATTACTCTGACGTTCGTTCTTCCTTCTATCGTACATATCTGCCTTAGTAAGAGGGTCTATTGTATTCTGTCTTGTCCGCCTCTCATGCGAGACGTGTTGACACATCATAACTTATGTTCTAGTACCGTAGTAGAACATCAAAATTATTGTGTAGCAACCAAACACAATGCACTATAGCGGCGGTCGGTGGATCCGAGTGGAAATGCGTTTACACACCCGTAGTACGATATGTAGTGGGTGTGGGGGTCGAGGGCTGTTCAGTTACCTCGGTCTAGTCTGACTCTGGGCCTGGGCAGCTTAATACCCACTAAAACCACCGGGTCCCTGGCCCAGTTGTGGGGCGAAAGTAGACGCAAACCCATGGTCTGTTGCGCTAAAGAAATAAGACACAGCGATGATTCATTTGGTGCGCATAGTATCGGGTGCGACCAATCGGAAGAACTTGAAGGGCAATTGCGGCGTGGACGACCCACCCCGGAAAGGTACGCGCTACAGAGTGGTGCACTGGCTCCCTTGGGTTCGTATAGAATGGTTCGAGACCACCGACATGACAGAGGAAGACCGATCATGTGTGTGAAGTAAAGCATAGGTCGCCCACACCGCTCCCTCATGGCTTGAAGCCACTCCCAATTTTTGGCAACGTGGCTCACTTCTTTCTCCGAGGGAGCTCTGGCTGTTGAGGGCAAAGTGGGCAAAGCATCCAAATTGAGCGGGAACGTTCTTGGCTCTCTCTGTCAAATCATGTCACGCACCTTCGTTTACTTTGACAGGACCTACGATGTAGTGATGGAGCGGTCAGGTCCTGAACGCCGGTTCGAACCAGACTTTTCAAGAACGGAACGGATGTTCGGTTCACGGTCTGCTCCTCAAGGTGAACCGAACGTAAAAGTGCGTTCACGTTCACTGGTTCCGACGGACTTTTCTGTCGAGCGCGAATGAGGGATGTCAAAGTCGGGGTGTATGTGTATGTGTATGAAGGTATATAAAAATGGGAGAGAATCGGTTGGCCCTTTCTATACAAGGCGGCGGCATGCAATGGAAGAAGAGAGAACTCGGCCGTCGGGCACCATCAGATACGCGATTGATGGGGATAAGTTTCCCGAAGGATATTCAGGGTGGGAAAAACGACTACGGCCCAGAGTTCTCGTAGAAGTACCACGAGGTCCTTCGTCACATCTCTGAACTTGGAGCGCGATGTCAGAATGAATTTCCAACGATAGTTCAGGGACGGGTGCTTTCGTGATGGGAGAGCGACGCGGATGGGATCTTGTGCAGATAGAACTATCAGCACATCGCAGCTGTACTTGGATGACGACCAGTCCATTGGAGCTGAAATTCGGGGATCCGAGAAGAGTGGGGGCTGGAGGAAACGAGAAAGGCCAGGAAACTTGCGAACATCAGTGACAATATCCTGCGATCGGATACTGGGTAACACGCCCGACTGTGCTGAGACTTCATGGGGTTACATGGATCGAGCATGTAACACGCGATGCTGCCTAGCGAAAGGGCTCGATCTGGATGCCCCTGCGGGCGAAGTTCCAAGTGCACGAGCAACGCATGTGAACACCATGAGCCAACTGACGGGCCCGTAACTTAACTTGGGAGATGTCCATCTTGTTCCCTGGGCCGAATCAGATGGAAGTTATCCGTTTGGAAAGACATCGAGCCAAGTATGCATCCCCTTCTTGAAAGACATACGGCCACGAGGAGCGCATGGTCGACGACCTGGACATTGGTGTGGCAGGGCCGTTCCAGGCCAGCGCGACAGTAAGCGCTAACACCAATCCTTCCACATCGGCGTTGGCAACATTTAAGTTCAAGTTAGCACCGACCTAAATGGGTTATATTTGAAAGAAGCCTTACCACACTAGTACCTACGGAGATGCTCCGACAGTCCAGGTCAAATTTTCAAATGAATCGAACGAAAATGCGTAGGCTTGCACTCTCTGCTGTTTAAAGCGCTTCAGTTTACACTGCCCGACTACCATACCCCGCGAGGCCAGTGGAAGGTCTTCTCATGCCCTCCCAAATTCCCTTGACACGGCCGTCGTCAGACAATGGTGACAAGGTTGTCCAATCAAACGCTGCACCGTCCAAGAAAGACGCCAAATTTTGGCTTATCTTCGTTTCGATGTGTATCTGCCTCTCTCTCTCTGCCCTCGAATTATCCTCTGTCTCTACCGCACTTCCTACCATCGCCAATGACCTACGAGCGTCTCAATTCACTTGGATCGGCTCTGCCTATGCCCTTGCTTCCACTGCGTTCCTCCCAATGAGCGGTGGCCTCGCTCAGACGTTCGGTCGGCGGCCTGCGATTCTGGTAACCATAGGTCTATTTGCACTCGGCAGCGGCATTAGCGGTGGTGCGAATAGTATGAATATGCTCATTGCGGGAAGAGCCATACAAGGCTTTGGCGGAGGCGGCATTCAGTCTCTCACAGGGATCATCCTAGCTGATCTCGTCACCCTGCAAGAACGTGGTCTATATGTCGGTTTGTTTGGACTGTGAGACCTGCTCAATGATGGGATCCAGGAATGCGAGCTCAAACTGTTTGCGTAGCACATGGAGTCTTGCTGCATCAGTCGGTCCTGTCGTCGGGGGTAGTCTTGCGGCGCAGGGACAGTGGCGTTGGCTTTTCTGTGAGTGTTGTAACCTCACTAATCATGTCTGAGATACTCAAACAATGTGGAAGACCTTAATCTTCCCATCTCGCTCGTTGCGTGTGTGTTGGTCATCTTCCTTTTGGATCTGCCCATCCCCCCTGGCAGTTATCGAGAAAAGATTATGCGAATGGATTGGATGTACGTTTGAATGCAATGGTCGTCGCGAACCCAATCCGACTTGCCGCTATTTCACCGACAGTGGAAACGTTCTTGTAATCGCGAGCACCGTCGCATATACGATAGGGTTGACGTGGGGTGGTATCACCGCGCCATGGGATTCTGCCAAGGTACTCGTCCCGTTAGTCCTCGGCCTCGTCGGCGTCGGGGTCTTCATCGTGTACGAGGCCACTCTTGCAAGACACCCACTCGTACGTACTTCCCTATGTACGTTGATCTGAATTGTATCTCACCCTACTCGCTCCAGGTGCCGCTCTCCCTAATGACAAACAGGACCAGCGCCAGTGGGTAAGGGACATCGTTGGTAATCATCCCCCCGCGGTCACTCACGCGTTTCAGTTATATACAAACATTCTGCGCCACCGTCATAATTTTTGCAGTCGTTTGTGAGTATATTCCAAGGAGCTGCTACTCCTGCTGAACATGACCCCTGTACAGATTACTTCCCAGTCTACTTCCAGGCTTGCAAGGGGGCATCCCCCGTTGTATCCGGCGTTTACTCGCTCGCGTTCGCATCGCTCGCGCCCGCAGTCATCGCCACCGGGATATCAATCAAAGCCACCGGACGATATCGGCCCCAGTCGTGGATAGGCTGGATCATCACTGTCGTTGCTCTTGGTTTGATGTGTACGATCGCCGCAACGGACTCTCTCGGAAAATCCATTGGGTACGTGGCGCTGCTGGGCGTGGGTATAGGGTACGTCCCGTTCGTTGATCTCCCTCAGGTGCTCCAAATTTAGTGTGTGGTAGAATACTGAGCGCAACGCCAATGTACCCCATTCAAGCTCCCCTACCGGTGACGCAGAATGCACCCGCACTCGCATTCTTGTGGTTTCTCCGTTCGTTCGCCTCTGTGAGTATCTCTATTTCTCTCATTCACAACTTTGTTCTCAAGTGCCGCCTCATACATTGTAGGTGTGGGGTATCACCGTCGGGAGTACCGTCCTCCAAAACGAGCTCGCAAAGAAGCTCCCTACGTCGTTTATTCAATCTGTCCCGCAAGGGACTGCCATCATGTATGCTCTCATCCCAGAACTCTCCACGCTCCCTCTGCAGACTCTGTCCGAGGTCCAAGTTGCCTTTGCGGGCAGTCTCGCGGTGTTGTGGAGAGTCTTGGCTGTTATTGCTGGCGGGGGTCTCGTGGTGTCGTTGTTCATGAAAGGGCTGCCGCTGCATAACACGCTCGACGCGGACTGGTCATTGAAGAACGAGAAGGAGGATCTGTCGATATGACGTGTTTACACTGGCGAACGGGTTGGTTGGCTTGAGAAGCACGGATGGGAATATCGACGACAACTGACTGGTATGGCGTTACATATGCTCACTCTCGTTCCGTGCTGAAGACTTGATGATTCCTTGTTTAGGTCTCAATTACCCTAACATTCGCTCTTTTTCCTTTCCATCGTACATATCTGTCTTAGTAAGAGGGTCTTATTCTATCTCGTCGCGTGACGGATTGACACGTCGTAATTCATATTCTTGCCTCGTCCGAGTATTGGCCGGACCTGGCGGAGGCGGAGGGGGTGACGCGTTACTGTAGCCTCGCGCTGGTGGCACCGGAGACGAGTCGAATCTGAAATGACGCGCGCGATGTAAAGAAACTACATAAAAATTGCTTCAGGTGCAGTTCTGCATCTGGCCATGCGGTCAGGTCATGACAGGTACGGTACCAAATGGGGAAGGCAATCTGTTGACCAGACGCGTTTATGAGGATGCACTGAGAGGATGCAGAATTTACCAGACCGTCCATCGACGGACTGCCTCATCGAGATCTGGCATCCTCGTAGATGCATTTGGTTGCCAGACTATGTGGAATGAAAGGTAGCACAGTGAAAAGCGTTCCCCGAGTGGGGTGCACTGGCAGTCTGAATCCGCGCTCGAATCATTCTCTTTATCTTGTGTATCATGATACGGCTTCTTTTCGATCTTCAAGGCACGCGGGCCATTTTGGGTTCGAACTGATCCGACCATACACGAGTACTATGGTTGTCGTCAACGACGCTATTGTGCCTATATTCAAGTCATTGTCCTTGTTGCCTACGGTCATTTTCGTCTCGAGGTATGTACGTTTCGGATGAAATTTCCCGTTACTACATCGCGTTTGAAAGTCTTTACAGGTTAGGGGATCACCTTTCCCGGCCCATGCTATATGCCTCCAGCCTCTTTCGAAGACAATGACCATGCGTTATTTAAATGCGGAGCTGCGGCCGCTCCTCGAGCATCCCTTCTGATACCCATCCCTTTCAACCCGCACGTCGCTGGCGACTTGTACACCTACTCTCTTTACTCGATTGCCTTCGACATCAATACCACTAATATCAGCCTGAAGCAGCATTGTACACTTTGAATTCGTCAAGTCATGTTATCCTTATTCTTTAAGACCCTTGCTGTCTTATGCTGTAGCCAAGTCGTTGCATCCTTTCCATTGAATGGAAATATTCAGCGCAAGAGAGATGTAAATCCTGTTCTTGTCCCCTCGTTCGAGTGGCAGGCCGGAGTCAACCCTGATGGTCAGTAACCCTCACTCATTCAACATGGCAGCCTTGGATAGACATCACCCGTCGCTTTCTAGGAACAGGAAACTGCGATGGCGCTGTGAATGGTACCAATGGAAAACCCATTCTGGTGCCTTGTCAATGTCCCCCGAACTCGACATTCTTTCTTACCGTTCGTCACAAAGGGGCTCATGCGTTCAGTGCAAGTTCTAATAGCACCCTTCCAGGCTCTCAATAAAAATGTCGCAGCTGGGTTCGTCACCACGAACCCTACTGTCAAGTTAACCTTCCCGATGGACAATAGCACTGCTTCCCAACTTGCCCGTCTGAATGCCGCCGCCGTCACCTTGCAGAATCTGGAAGGTCCAGGTGTCGGATGTCCCATCTCGTCGACCACTTTTTCTGCACAGCAGAAGGCTATCGAAGCGGAGACGTTGAATACTACATCCTCCACCATTCCGCCCACAGTTTCCCCCACCACTCCAGTCACCCCCAGTTCCAGCACTGGCACTGGTCAGGCGAGCAGCGCTGGTTCATGCTCTGCTATTCCAAGTGTCCCGACTACAACACCAGCTCAGACGTCCTCACCTGCATCGCCCTCTCCCTCGTCCATTACAAACATCACATCTCCGACATCATCGTCTGGCAACACTACCACCCCAACAGATGCACAGATTGCTGCTCTTGCGCCACCACTGGGATGGCAGTCTGGTATCAACCCCGATGGTAAGTGTGATAGTTGTACATCGAGGTCTAGAAACTCACGGAGCGTCAAGGTACTGGAAACTGTGATGGAGCTGTGAACGGTACAAATGGGAAACCTATCCTCATACCATGCCAGTGCCCACCAGACCAGGCACACTATATTTCGGTGAGAGATCTATCTTCCTAGTTCTTCCCCGTCAATCCGCTGACCTCTCTATCTAGAATTTCACTGCGAACATCCGTGCTGGACACGTGGTTCTCAATCCCACCGTCCTCCTTATGTTCCCGACTGATAACAGCATTGCGTCTCAAAGCGCTCGTATCAATGCTGCTGCAGTCACCGTTCAGAATTTGAATGGAGTGGGGAAAGGATGTCCCATTTCCTCCACTAATTTTACTGCACAATCAAAAGCTATCGATGTGGAAAGCTCGGGTTGAAAGTCTCGGAAGCACTATTGTATTCACTACAGCTGTATCTATTGTTGTGTAGCATTACCAATGTATCTTTCCCTTTGATCGTTTTATCGAATTCGGGTCCAGGTCTATCGGAAAACCTTCCGACTTTTGTCCTCCCTGGTCACGCCAGGTGGTGCTGTGGCACAGTGGCAGTGAATGGACTAGCGCGGTCAGGTGATATATCAACGATCACGTGATCAAAGCCAAACGCGGTTTGGTTGCAACCACGAAATGGAGACGCGGTTTTGATTCACAAACTCATGGCTTCCTCGTCGTCGCTCGCGTTGAGCACGCTTCTTTCGACATTACACACACATTTGAACGCTCAAACGCAGTTACTTCCACAGCTACATTCACAACTAGGTCTCCCCGCCACCGCCCTCGAAGACGAGCTCCAAGAACTACAGCACAACCTGACTCGAGCAGTAGAATCACAAATCGACGTGCGCAAGAAGCAAGTAGAAGAATGGGAGGCCAAATGCGAAGAGGTGGAAATCGGATGTTCGCGATACGCGCGCGCGTTGGGAACGAACGCAAAAGTCGCCGGGTCACTCAACGAGATCAAGTCGGAAAAGGTCCTACCGCGACGGCATGAACGTGCTATGGAGTGTCAAGAACGGATGCGACAGGTGCGTCGATGTGGTGTTATCGATGTCGAGGATACGACTTGTCGAACATCGGGATTAGGTTTATCACACCAAACTCGAGCAACTGACGACGTTGACGAATCGACTGAACGCCCTTGCGCGAAGTTTGGGATCGAGTTATTTTACTACTGATATCATTCGACCGACCGTTTCGGCCGAGGAGGATCCCAATAATCTCAATGCCCTTCGGGACGTCATGCCTGAGCGTTTCTCCAAACTGGAGAAGGAATTGGTACGAGGGAAAGGCGAGATGGTGAGTTGATCTCCATGTTTCCATGTTCACAGTTTCCGTGCAGCGGTGCTCTGCGCATCGAACAGTAGGTGGTCGTCCGAGTTGGATATCTCTGTGCAAATATGATGATTATGCTTTTGCATGGCGGATGTTTGAACTCAGAGACCACTTCCGTCAAAAATCACGAAGATATGGTGGATTGTTGATTTCATGGTACTTGCCTTGAGTTCCTGTGATCCAATTCATTGTGTTTGCTCAGCTTCATATTCCATGTTTGGCGAGAGTAACCATGTTCACTGAAACGTCTTCATTTAGACGAAACGCCTCGGACTGCTTGGGGACGTATTCCTCCAAATTGATTGGTTACACACAGAACTTGGGATTGATCCACCAGAAATTGATGACGCGCCAGCTCTACCTGTCGCTTCTTCCTCAACACTGGCAGTTCCCGCCTACATACTCCCCCGTTCATCTTCTTCCAGCAGCCTAGGAGTTCCAAGTGCAGATCCTTTTCTCGAATCAACTGGCACACCCACCCCTTCGTGCCAAGGTAGATCCGATGCCAGGCTTCTCTTCCGCTCAGTTTCGCCGATCCCAACACCACCATCCGAACTCAGTGCAGATCCCGCGCGGGAATTCCAACATGCATTTTCTCGTTTCGTGCAACTTTTAGATTCTTCATCGACACCCGATCCTGTTCCTGCCACCCTTCTTGGTTCGCTTGCGGTCGAACCAACCCAGAGGATGATGTTATATGCAGAGCAGCGATGCTCTGAGTTGGCGGAGTTGAAGAAACGAAGAGAGAGTCATATTCAAGCCATGTACGATCAATTGGAATCGCTCTGGAGAAGAATGGGAGTGGATGATGCGGCGATGGACGCATTCGTTGAGGTGAGTCACGTCAACCCAGGTCTCGGTATTCATTGACGTATGTCGTCTGCAGGCGAATCGCGGGACGACTCCCCAGGTTATCCAAGCATACGAGGAAGAGCTGGAGCGCATGATTGACCTAAAGAGGGAACGAATGGGAGAGTTTATTTGGAACGCCCGGTCTGAGATCGAATCGCTGTGGAACGAATTGATGACGGGAGAGGATGAGCGTGCAGATTTTGCTGCTTTTGCGGATGGTAGGTACCCTCCCAGAAGACTCTGCCACCGGGATGGAGTTCATGCTTCACGCACAGATGAACACACGGAAGATCTGCTGAGCCAGCACGAACACGAAATTGCGCGGCTCAAAGCGGAGGTCAGACTCAAGACGCCCATGTTGGCATCTATAAAGAAATACTTTGACATATGTGAAGAGGAGAAGGAGTTGGAGCGGGCTGCTGGAGATCAGACGCGACTCCTCGGCCGCGGCAGGGATCCGGGGAGGCTACTAAGAGAAGAGAAGATGAGGAAGCGGGTAGGCAAGGAGAAACCAAAGGTTCGTTCTCAGGTCCCACAGTTGTTCATTGCTCTTTAATCACTCGATGCGCAGCTGGAACAGCAATTGCTGTCGTCCCTTCCCGCATGGGAGCAGGCAAATGGTCGCCCCTTCCTGGTGCATGGAGAAAGTATGCTCCAGATTCTGATGGAGAATGTATCTGCGAACGAACAAGAGAACAAGAAGAAGACGGTCACATCGCAATACTCAATGCAAGCACTCAATGCGGGCAAACCCACTGGCCCTGTAACTCGTAGTCGCAGCTTGGAACCTACTGGTAACGCCAGCAAAGCTGGTTATGTCCCTGGAAAGATGCATAATCCACTTCCCGGTGCTGTCACACCAGCGGTGAGATCGGGGTCGTCAATGTCCCAGACCACGACCAAACGACAAAAGCTTGCGGATGGCCGTGCCAAGCCTATGCGGAGCTCATCCCCAGCAAAGGGTCGCACGCCGAGTGGGCCCGCTTCTGGACTACCGAGATCGACTGTTCAAGCGCCGCCCGTCTCGCACGTCACGACACGATCGAGACACGCGGCAGGCTACGCCTCGTTAGGATGGGGTCGCGCGCCATCGACGACGCAGCGTACGACGTCACGGGCTGTAACGATCGCCGGTGTGAGCTCGCACCGTCACGCCAGCGCGACGAAATCGTATGGTGCGAGTTCGATGGCATTGAGCATGGCGCGGACGACGAGCTTGGACAAGGGGGGTCGGATCAAGCGGGAGAGTTTCCGGCCGCGGCCGAGCATCGATGGCGTGAGGGGTGGTGGGGCTGCGTTCCGAGGGATGCCACCAACGGAGGAGGAATGAGGTTTCCTTTTTGTTTTCTTCGTTCTTAGGCTGATGTCCGTTGTATGTCTACTCGCTGGCGAGAATGTGTGGATCGCCACTTTATTATCTTTATCTAATCTTTGTAGGGTATGAACGAAGGAGTAGTCCCTTGACCTGTATCTCCTGTATGGACGTTTTCCATTCGATGGCCTGACACAATAGCTTGAAACTTGAAAATTTAATCTCTTCTATTTACTGCCAAGTATTGGGTTCTCATTTCATGCACCATTCAGGTTGTCTAAAATATTGATCCAGCCGTACCCACAACGATCCGCGCCATCCTTAAAGGGGGTGTAATCCCATGCTATAAGAAGTAGCCAACCCAACGGATAAGCCTTTGAACACCCCCATCAACCATGGCAGCATACACGCGGGACGAAAAATGGCGCCCACGAAGGGGAAAGCCAGACTACCGCAATCGCCAAACATTCACAGGTCGCAGTTCTTCAGACATTGCCTTTGTTTTAAAGGACCTCGAGGAACGAGTGGCGACACTGTCGGTCGACTCCACAGGATACGCCTCGGAGCTCGTTCGGCTGCGCCACGTTAAACCCGTAGCCTCCTATTCGTGGATCGATGCGCCGGTCCCCACCATCGTCGTCCCAGGTAAGTTCAAACACGCGTGCCGCCACATCCCTTACATATATCGATCGATCGTAAAAGGTTCCCCCTGGATCTGGGCGGACGAGCGTGCACCGGTGGAAAAAGTGCCGGCCGACGCGGGGGTCCAGCAGATCCATCATAACGCATCAAAGATGGGTAACCACTCTCCAATGTTGCCCCTCTTTGCTGCGATTGATGCGATGCACGACGATTTTGCGTACAAGGAGCTCGACCTCGTCACCGATCGCAATGGTCTCCGCAAGTTGCTGCGCTACATCGACGACGTGGACACCGAGGACAACTTTCGGATCGATGTCGATTTAGCTGGCAAGACGTGTTTGTTTACGCGACAGGAGGAGAGCACCACGCTTGGGCAGAACACGGGCTATGGCAACGAGTATCTCAAGGCAGCCACCAGAGTCCCATCGGGCTGCGAGAAGATGCTTGACCACCACCGCATCATCACCTACGTAAGTCGTGATTGTGATCTCGAATGCTCCGTCGATGAACGTGTCGTGCAGAAATTTGGGAGTTTGAATGTCTTGGTCGGTTTCACGGCGGATGCCTGCATTGAGCCGAAGAAGAATGACGACGACGACGACGATTTCCTCGCCTCGTTCTCGTCGTTGAGTCTCGGGGGCAAGGGAAAGAAGACAACCAAGGCGGACGAACCGACGTCCGAGTCCCCTACCGGCCTCGACATCAAGCACACCGCATCTTTACTCGTCCCTCAGTCTGACTTGATCGAGGTGAAAACGAGGTCTATGCTTCGGGAACCAAACTGGAAGGAGATCTTTCCCCAGCTGTATCTATCGCAGACGGCATGGCTCTACATGGCAAAGCACAGCAGAGGCGTCTTTGAGCCTGTCGAGAAGATTTCGCTCACGGGCGACAAGATGAAGCCGTATGCAGAGATGATGGAAGGGTCACTGGGAAAGCTGAAGAACTTGCTCAAGGCGATATTGAAAGCGGTGCGTGAGCAGGGAGAGGGTGTGCCGTTGAGCCTGGTGCGTCAGGGAGGGACGCTCTCGCTTTGGAGACGCAAGGAGGGCAGTGGGAAGCCTCTTGGGGAGGAAATCAGGTCCAAGTTCGGGCGCCGCGCGGGTAGTCAGCCCGTTAAAGCGCTGTAGTAGTGGCTGTGTTGTTGTACAAGTTATAGGGCCGAATAAAGCGCGGAGTGGTGGCAAAGAAATGCTAACCAACGTCTTTCCCTTGCCCACATACCTATTCTCCCTGGCCTGCGCTACTCTCAAAAAACTAAACATGCTGTCCATCACCACCTCCCTCGACCTCATGTTCCCCCAGGAGTTGATCTCCACCGAGGTTTCGAAGCTGCTGCCCCCCGAGCTGACCGTCCGTGCATTCCACCCAACGGCTGCCACACGTCTGACCGCCCTCACAGATCCGCCCGCTCGCATCGACAGACTACAAACGTGGTCATCTCGACGTCCTCTCCGTCCTCTCCGTCGTCAACGACCTCGGTGAAGCCGCCTGGGTGAACCAGTTCCACGCCATGCGCGCAGTGCCTAGGACATACTATACCCTCGTCATCGTCGACAACGCCAGCGACCGCATCGTCGGCGTCGGCTGCGTCTTCATCGAGCGCAAGTTCCTCCGCGGGTTCGGCAGCGTCGGTCACATTGAGGACATTGCCGTCGACAAGAGCCAACAGGGCAAAAAGCTGGGTCAACGCATCATCCAGGCCCTCACGCACATTAGCGAGAACAGCGGTTGCTACAAGACCATCTTGAACTGCAGTGACGCCAATATCCGTGAGTCGCTGCGGTGTAAGAGTGGCACGCATTCCTCATGTTTTGCACAGCCTTTTACGAAAAGTGCGGCTACACGAAGAAGGAAAACGAGATGGTGAGCGTCGTCGTCGGCGTGTTGGTGCTGGTTAACCTGACGTCGTTGACTTTTTTAGGCCAAGTACGCCCCCGAGCGCTCACATTCGCCCAAACTGTGAACCCAACCCCATTCGCTCCTTACCACATGGACTTTTTGCATACAATCTATTTTATTTCCGCTGGTTCACGGTACATATTTGTCGCGTCGCAATCTTGGACATTGGCGTGGAACTCTGTATTATCAGTCCCCGTATGCCGAACGGTATCTTGGTTTTCATCAGAGTGTGGCCAAGGGTCCTACTTGCAGTACAAACATGTGTGGGTCGGAATTATATCAGAGGAAGAACGTGCGATACACGAATGGGCCAATACATCCAAGCAAGTCCACTTATCGACCACCCTTGCCACCCTTCATCTGTTGCTTCGAGACCTTTGGTGCGGTGCTGACAGGTGCGCGGGCAGGCTACAGTAAGGAATGGACGTAACCCAATTAGCGACGCGCAAGGCCGGGGAACAACCGCAGCGAACCTTGGCCTTCTTGGATTCCTTTTCCTTCTTTTCGGTCTTGGCCTTCTGGATAGCGGCGATCCGTGCTTGCGTACGGAGGGCGGCAGTTTGGTTCCGCTTGGCGGCGATTGTTGCAAGGTCGGCACCGACGATACCACGTTGGTGCTTGACAGTTCGGCGTGAACGCTTCTTGGCGACTTCCTCGGTGATACCCTTTTTGTGCATACGTCTGTACACCTGTGTCCAGGCGATCTTGCGAGGGTTTTTGCGTTGGAAGAAGAGAGAAGCGTTCTTTGAGCTGGCGAAGCGGAAGATCTAGGGGGGAGGGTCGAAACGGGTCCACACGAAAGGGAGAATGGAATACGAGACGTACCTTGGAGTCTCCGCGAACAAAGAGTTTACCCTTTGAAGGGTAGATGCGGTAGCCCGAGAAAGAGTCGATTTCGAGCTTCTGTACTCCGAGGGTGACAGGTTGGCACGCGTCTCACCACATAGTCGGCAAATATACGTACCATCTGTACGACGGCGATGGCGACGACAACGACGATAAAGAGTCAGCGGAACGATCCAACGACTTGACAAGATCAGAGGCGAGAACAGCACCGGTCCATCCAGCATCCCATCGCTTCATCCAGCCATCCACGCTGTCCAACGCCGGGATGTCATCCTCGCAGCTCCGGACAAGCGACAGGTACGTATCGGGGACGGTTCGTACTGCATACGAGCGTAAATTCGAGCTTACCTTGATGGATTTGCCGGGATTTGTCGATTCTGTCCGCTGGACGAGGGAGCGCTACGTTGTGGCGGGCATTCAACTTCGGAGTATGCCGAACACAAATCAGGAAATTCCGATGCTTCCGGTTTCCTGTTCTAGCCTGAGCTTGACCCCAGCTTCAAATATTCCCCAAGTCAGCTGGACAAGACACACGTCCAGGCAAAGCTATGCAGCTCTTTCGGACGTGTGTCTTGTCCGGTAACTGAACTAGTGTTGCTCACTATCAATACAGACAACGCGCACGGAACCTATTCTCCGTAGGAAGATGGGGAAAGTGGGAACGACGTGCAGGAACCAACGAAAGGAATCATCATCACATATCCTAGAGCTTCTGTCTCTTGGTATCCATCGGTCAGTTCGTCCACGAGAAACCTACTAACTACTGAGGAACCAACCTGAAAAGGTGGAAGCAGGTGATCCTTCCAGTACAATTAGGCGTGTTTTCGGAAATTTTTGTCCGCGTTCAAACACTAATCGTTAAGCGTTGGATACTCGATCCAAGTATTCCGTTTCCCAGGATACTGTAGGACGCGGAGGACGTTCCCTATGAATCGACAGTACTTCCCGATGCGGCTTATCCGAAAGCATGGGTAAATTCAGGGTGGCAATACTGGTAGGTACCTTTCATCCGTTCTCACAATGCCACGATGATATTGGAGTGTGGGCTCAGCTGTGGGAAGTCATGTCTTTCGATTGAATGGGTGCGGAGTCTATGTTCTTCACGTCCCGTATGTTTCCCAGACCATTGACAGACCAACTTAGAAAAGTCAACCAGGCGTGCAGCTTGAAGGCCGAGGCCGTCAGATCTTGATAAGAACGGGTAGCCGATTGGAGGGCGCTGAACACATATTCAAACCTGTCGCTACCACAAGCTTGGGTGATCTGAGCTAGTGTCACGAGAGAATACAGGTATGCGAAGGGGTCCATAATCTGGTGGTAGGCCCATCTCAGTCAACAAGCTCAAGAACATGGGGGACTAATATGCCTCGAATGGTTTCATAGCATTTCAGTCACATCGCGCCCAACCAATGAGCGAGGTGCCGTGGGGTATCATAATCTTGAGGGAAGTCCCGATTTGACCGTCTCCCCCGGATAGGCTTCGGCCGACTTACCTGAAAGAGGACGTTATCTATCCACTCCACACAGCAGCTTTTCATTCTCATCTGGAATAGCACAGGAACAACAATATATTTACCCCTTCGTCGGGCGTCCTCCAATCAGAACTCTCAATGGCTCGTGGAAAGTCACCAAGCGACGACACTACAAACATGTCTCAAAGTTGTGAACGTAACGCCACGATGCTGTAATCAGTAAGGGTTTAGTGTTATACGCCGTGGATGGGTTCTACGGCCTACGGTCCCTGCGTTGTACTGTATCTATCTATGGCAAACATGTATTGCCTCCATAGACTGCAAATGTAATATTTGAATACGATCACGAAACCCTTGTATAAGCCCACTGCCAGTGGCAGGCTGCTTTACTTGTTCCGAGAGTTACCATATCACTAACAACATCATCTTTCTGATCGGCGGCGGCGAGTGCTTATCACTCAGGGTTCAAACAGGCTATCTTTCAATCTGCGCCACGACCCATGTCAAGTGGCAACATTCGACGGTCGCAACATCGAAATCACTAGCGCCGCAACGGACGTGTGCTTCGCTTCTCGCCATCTGGAGCGAGAACCGGGTACCGGGTACTTTCAAAATGCATCAGATTAGTACTTGGCTCCAACGCTGTGGTCTCGTATCTCCTTCAAGAGCGCGATCAGGGCCTCCGACTTGTACTATCCCCTAGTTTGGTGACCAGACCCAAAGTATGAGGCAAATGACTCCCAGGGGAGCCATGCTGAGTTTCCGGCCATTGCTGTGGATATAATGTGCAAGTACCAAACAACAGCGAGAAAATTTGCTGGGTTTTGCGGGATAGTGTATCCGTATCAACAAGAGTGGTGAGACACCACGCGCGACCTGAGTGCGGCTACTACGACGTAAGAGCACGATCAACGCCCAAAGTACTTCCTACCATCCCCAACGCTCCGCACGCCTCTCACTTCACCAGCCTGAGGTTCGGCTCTGCTTGGCTCAGCCTAGATGTTGGATCTGCGACCTGCCATTATCATAACATCTATTTCACTCAGCCGTGGCACCTGCGGCGGCGCGAATGTAGTTTACCTTGGCCCATAAAGATAGAGACTGCCTAGTTTTACATATCATGGATTACAATATAGATCCCGTAACTTTAGAAAAAACTTGACCACGGTCCGTGGTCTGTATGCGTACACCCGTCGCCCACACCAGGCGAGCTACACGGGTGAGATGAACACCTTGCCGTGTCCGTCCGGAAGATATACGTTCGACAATGTCTGCAAATGCACTCTCGCCCCAACGCTGTCAAACGATTGCGACCTCGACGTACCGCCAAGACTGAACTTGACTGTCGAGCCTAGTCGCCCGGACGGACCGTTGTCCCATGCCCTCCCCGCCAGCACTCGGAGGATCAATATCTGCGGGGATATGCACTACGGTATGTTGCGCTCAGCTCAGTTAGCACCATAAGCAAGTGGAGGACCACGTACCATCATCATGAAATATACACAGACGAACGCCACCGACGTCGGACTCCCCACGCCCAAAGACACCAAAAAGGCAATGCCAGAGAGCGTGTATGGAAATACAGACTCAACGACGAACGTGACGACGGCGAAATACGGAGACGCATATTCATGCCCGAGATGTTCCTGGACCCTCCTTCCATGCCGTACCAAACGGTAACATATCATGCACGTCAAGGTTGTGTGCAGGAATACCGAAACAGTGTAATATGCGAGACCGAGTTGGGAAGCGACACCCGTGAAAAAGTCGCCCCCTGGTGAACTGCTGGTCCAGTCGACCAGAAATCCCAAGGCTAGATGGACATGGAATGAAGCAACCACAAGGGCACAGTGGGAGTGATACTCACTGAGGGAAAACACCCACAAAATGATGGGCACGACAATGACACGAGAGCTATTCCATATCATCCGACAGCGGTAGATCTAGAACCAACGAAATGAGCACACATTCTAACATGCTCGTTCCGGTCCTACCATAAGGCCGTCCGTCATGAGTTGCAAGAGGATGACCGCCGTCGACCCCCAATCCATGTACCAAACCCAAATGTTCGCGCTCCAGTACGCGTCAGGACCCCCTGGGAAGTCAGATTCCAGCAACCACATTTTTTGGCCGAAAAACCCTTGGGTGGCTACCCAGACGGTGATCGAGAACAGCATCATGCTGCTGAAGAGCGCGTAAAATAAATTGGATTTCTTACGCGCCCCTCTGTTACTCAGCAAGATACGTATGGTCTCGAAGTAGAGGAGTAACTCAACGCCTACACGCGCAGATTGGTAAGTCTGCTCGTCTCGTGGTACGCGTCGTGAGACTCACCATACAGGATGTTCTCTATGTTGATCCCAATGTAAACCGAGTTTTGGAATACGGAATCCGAGGTTTCTGAGGGTGATGCCGATGTGGTCATGGTCCCATGAGAAAAGAACCGCCTTTGAACATTCAAGGGAGTTCGCCCGCATCGATTTTATATCACACAAAGTCTCCTTGGCTCTGGGCCCGGGCCACTATCTTCGTATGTTACGGGGTTACCCGAGCACGCCAGGGAGCTGGTCGAGCGTAATGACATGATGGCATTCCACGACAACGGTGGAGAGTGTCGTTGCCATGGGAAGCCCATGTAACAAAAAAAAGGTCGAAAGAAGCTAGGAAAGAATCACGTATAAGCTCCTAATCGGACACGCTCGCGAGATGCAGCGAACCCATACCTGGACATGCTCTATCTGAATAAAATCGTAGGAACGAAGACGGGAAAAAAAGTTGTTCGCGTGAGTCCCAACACACGCCTGCTGGCACTGGCAGGGTGTGAATGTCGCATGTCCAAGGAACCAGACTCTAGTAATTCCTGGACCTTTCGGGTCCAGGTCTCACTTTCTAAAATGTCACGCATCAAAACCACCCCATAACCCCTCAACAAACTCGTGTTTACGTTTGTTTTCAGTACATTTGACGTTCCTATACTAGTAAATCCACTACAGCCTACATCGACCTCACCGCGATTACTACGGATAGCTGTCTGCTGTTGTCGTGAGTGGGCGGACTCCGAAAATGCCATCCCTCCAGCCGTCGAGAATTTTCTTATTAGCTTTGCTGTTAGACAATTCACCTCTGCACTACTATTGATTGTATTTCTGTTTCAACTATCTTTACACTCTAACTTCGCCTCACTACACGTCCCCCCTGCTTTCATACCTATCTTAGAACATTCTGCAAATTCTTGCGGGTCCAGGGGTGCCCGGAGAGCCGTGGAATACTACCAGTAAAGGATCACAGGCGCAACTCTGTTGGTCCTTCCTAACAGGGAAGCCCCTATCCATAGCGCTTGGTATGCTCTTGATCGAAGTTAAGACCGGAGCTTTTCCCTAAAGGTGGCTCGATTTAAGTCACCGCAGAGGGGCCAGCCTGCAGTAGACCATGTAAGCGGACTTAGATTCGCTGTAAAAATCGGTCGCTGTGTCGATGCAATGATACTGAATGGATTTAAGAATCCCAAGTATTAACTCAGGGACAAAGGAAGTAATAAATGTTGGTTGGCCCGGGAGGTGCTGCTGGTGTCAATGACATTGACCCCAATCGAATTTTGTGGATGTGGAAAGGAAAAAAAAGGGAAGGCCAGTGTCACGCACTAAACAAACAGGGGTTCCTAAGGCCCAACAACGAGTCGGCACAGCTGCCTCGTCATTTACCCACCAAGGGTAGTGGCTGGTAGTGGTAATGATCAGAATTACTCACCATCCAAGTTCACGGCTATGGCAGACGCGGTGGTGGGCGGGTGCGACGAACGACGGGACGAGTGAGCGACTGAGGACGAAGAGAAGGTGGAGGCACGGGAAGAAGGAGAAACGTGCCGCTTACGACGCATGTACGCCCTTGTGGCGCCACAGCGGCAATTACTATGACGAGTAGCTAACCGACCTGAGTATAGTTCCACCTGCCAGCATCCATATCCACCAGTTCATAGAACACCAATTTCTCACCAATAGTTTTACACCAACTTTTCGAGGAAGATTCCTGGTGTGAAGCGTCATGGTGATCTTGGCACCAGCGTCATCGAGTCATGATCACTCCTGAAGGTTTCTCGCATATGAATCAAGCAATTTTCGTCATCACTCCTGCCAGTGTCTGATGGGGCCTGTTCGTGCATCGCACCAGCCGTCAATTGCCAATTGGATGCTTGATCGGCATTGGTGGAGGTGGGAATGGGTCGGTGATTTCGGCCCAGCGTAAACGTTCGGTCGGCGACACACTATTCTGATAAAGTCTAAGTCATAAAGATAGAGACTATTTGCATACCACGTAACTGTAGTTTAAAAACCTCACCACAGTCCGTGGTCTGTATGGTACACCCGTCGCCCACACAAGTGAGCTACACTTGTGAGATGAACACCTTGCCGTGTCCGTCGGGAAGATATACGTGCGAGATTGTCTGCAGCTGCACTCTCGCCCCACCGTTGTCAAACCATTGCGATCCCGACGTGGCCTCACGTCTGAACCCGAGGGGCGAATCTGGTCGGCCGGACGTATTGTTGTCCCATGCCCTCCCCGCCAGCACTCGGAGGATCAACATCTGCGGGGATATGCACTACGGTATGCCGCGCTCAGTTTAGTTAGCACCATAAGCAAGTGGAGACCACGCACCATCATCATGAAATATACACAGACGAACGCCACCGACGTCGGACTCCCCACGCCCAAAGACACCAAAAAGGCAATGCCAGAGAGCGTGTATGGAAATACAGACTCGACGACGAGCGTGACGACGGCGAAATACGGAGACGCGTATTCATGCCCGAGATGTTCCTGGACCCTCCTTCCATGCCGTACCAAACGGTAACATATCATGCACGCAAGGATTGTGCTCAGGACCACTGAAACAGTGCAATATGCGAGACCGAATTGGGAAGCGACACCAGTGTAAAAGTCGCCCCCTGGTGAACTGCTTGTCCAGTCGACCAGGACTCCCAAGACTAGATGGACATGGAATGAAGCAACCACAACGGCGTGGTGTGGGAGTGCTGCTCACTGAGGGAAGCCACCCACAAAATGATGGGTACGACGACAACGCGATAGGTATTCCATATAATCCGACAGCGGTAGATCTAGAACCAACGAAATGAGCACACATTCTAACATGCTCGTTCCGGTCCTACCATAAGGCCGTCCGTCATGAGTTGCAAGAGGATGACTGCCGTCGTCCCCCAATCCATGTACCAAACCCAAATGTTCGCGCTCCAGTATGCGTCAGGACCCCCTGGGAAGTCAGATTCCAGCAACCACATTTTTTGGCCGAACAACGCTTGGGTGGCTACCCAGACGGTGATCAAGAACAGCATCATGCTGCTGAAGAGCGCGTAAAATAAATTGGATTTCTTACGCGCTCCTCTGTTGCTCAGTAAGATATGTATGGTCTTGAAGTAGAGGAGTAACTCAACGCCTACGCCAGCGGACTGGTAAGTCTGCATCGTCTCGTGGTATGCGTTGCGAGACTCACCATATAGGATATCCTCTATGACGATCCCAATGTAAACCGAGTTTTGGAATAACGCGTTCCCATCAGAAAGGTAATCCGAAGTTTCTGATGGTGATGTGGTCATGGTCCCATGAGAAAAAATCACCTCGTGAAAAATCGAGGGAATCCGCCCCATCGATTTTATATCACACGAAGTCTGCTCGGCTCTCCCGGGGCACGATCTTGAGGAGCGATGACATGAAGCGGCATACTACGAGAGCTGCAGGGTGGAGAGTGACGTTACCATGGGAAGACCTGATTAGTAGTAAGAAAAAGAAGGTCGAAAGAAACCACTGGCAGAAGACGAGTCACCTACAAGCTCCGAGTCAGACATGCCACTCGCGAGTGGCACCGAACCCACGCCTCGGACCCTGGACATACACTTCGGATCCTGCGTCGTCCTCTGTCGTCCTTCCCAAGAAAAATCTGCAAACAGACCACGCACGAACGAAACCGCTAAGACGTGCCTGGTACCTGTCATTGTGTGAGAGTGATGCATGTGCAACTGTCCAAGGCTTAAAGTAAACACTGAGTGTAAGCGCAACTTTGTTAGTTATCATCATTCCTAATATGGAAGCCCCCCATTCAGTTAGAATCCCAAGTACCAAGTATTAACTCACGGACAAATGTGATGAATGTTGGTCGGGGAAGTGCTGCTGGGTCACCCGACCTGGGTGATGGCCGCCATTACCATTCTTCGCATGACATTCAATTGCCCCGATTATTATTAATAAATATTTGAATCTTGACATCAGATTGATTAAATACTGCAAGTTTGTGTGGATGAGACCATCGATAAGACTTTAAGTCCCTGACAACCAAGTATTGCAAGTGTTGGGCCAACTCCTGCCATCTTTGTGCGCTCTTTTGCTACGACATCAGTTTCACGGTCACGTTTTGTCGCTGTCCAAAGAGCCCGCTGGTGTTAGAAAAGTTCAGGTGTGCCAAGCTGAGTTTCTGGACATTGCAGGTTCGAAGTCCTGGCCAGCAGAATAGCGGGCATTGGTGTAATGTGTAATGATGTCATCGGCCGACTATGATAGAGAGAAATTCCTTACGGAGTCGGCCCTGCAAAGGTACGCTGGAAAGAGAATGCAGAGGAATACGGTCATGGTTAATTCCCAAAGAAAACAAAGACCCTACCCAACCATTGGCGCTAGGTTCCCACACCTGTTTGATGCCGCGAGGTCAGGCGCGCTGCGATCGGAATTCAGCTGAGCCGCCCATATCGCGGAGCTGGGGTCTAAGATCTAGCTAAAAAGCCATTTTACCCGACCTCCCACTCCAACAGTTCGACGTTCAACGTTCAACGCTCAGCGACGATCTTATAGATCGACATGGGAACAGCATATCGAGGGCCAAAATATCGATTGGGGTTCGACCAATTGCTTATCGGGTTGATCGGCAGTGAAGGTTCCGGTGATAGGTCTCTGCTTCGAGCTCGTATGTCGCAGATAGCGTCCCCGGTGTATCTGTGCATGTTCCAATCAGAGCAAGAAACAACCGTTCTAAATCTTACGACCAAAGGTGATTACTTTTGCTACTGGGAATCTGGCGAAAGGTTCATTGGTGTATCATAAGAACCGGAAGAATAATGTCTGATTGGCATCAGCCCAGGCAGAACGATAGTACGATTGTATGAATCAGGTTCCACTCAAGGAACGATTGGTAAGATGCTAATTTAAGTGTCTGGTAGATCGATTGACCACGACACCCACACAGGTGCTGTCGGACACCCACAAATCGGATCACTTTGGGAGGAAAGCAATAAAGAACGTGCCAGTGCATGCCTCCGACGGCTATTTTATAAATACTGGATCTGGATCGATGATGATCGACGTCAGGACTCAGGGTGAATACGTGAACATTCACTTGATGGCATGATGACTTCATGACATTAGAAATCAAGGGTAAGATGAGTGAGTGGGGATAACGCCTGCGAACACACCACAAATTGTCCGCATCACCCAAAATACGGGGCAAGGCCGAAACAACACTAGGTATCCATTCTACAATATAACCTGTCAAGTGTAAGAGAGAAAGTTTTATGATTTTTTTTTTTAAAAAAGACCACCAGGCGGAATCTTAAAATACCAAGTAGATCTTTTGTTCAGGATAAATCTGAGCAAAACGTATGCAGGGGGCATCCAGTGTTGTCCTTGGAATTGAATACCTATGCATTGGCTGGAGAAAGGTGGCTCCTATCACTGCCCGAAGTGCTGTTCTTGCTCACAACTCGGCTGACTGGATACCGATCGTTTCCGCAACACATATATTGGCAAAGGACGACCCTCCTTAGTCGACATCCACGCTACATCGATGTGATTACATTTGGCCCCTGTCACCTTGGGCGACCTTCGAACGCACCCCAATATGAGTAAGGGCTGCGAAGATGAAGTTGACAACTCTGGGGCACACCGACGGTGTGTAGCTCGATCAGACCACGGAACATTCTTCACTGAGACGTGTAGAACCGGACTTGGAAATTGGCTTCAGTCAGTTGTTGGTGTGTTTCATTATCCGAACTGTCGGGCTTGATAAGGACTCGATGGATTGGGTGTCAAACGGTTCGGAAAGAGGTGTGGAAATTCACTTGGAAGGACTGATTTGCAATACCGTGTGTTGAATAGTCTATTAGAAGCAGGCTCAATTGAAGCGACAAGGATGTGGGCAAGGCAAAGGTGTTACTAGTATCAGGACTGCTCGTTTAAGTAATATGTGACATGTGACTAGTTGCCCGTCACATTCACCGCCTCACTGGTCCGCGCAGTCAACCACCTGCTGGCTTTATTCATCTCGGTAAGTAAAAAACATATCAGTCCCTCAGTCCCTCATCCACCCGCCTCTTTTTGTGCAGAGCCGTCATGTTCGTGTCTCTACGCATTCGTGGCTGTACCGTGTCTGATGTCTGTTGTCAACCTCCCCAAACCCTAGGTCCGAACCTTACGACCCCTACCTCCCTCGCAATGGCTCCTCGTCGAACCCCTCAGGATCCCAGGGAAATCCCAAGACTGCTGCCATTCAACAGCAAATTGATGATACCGTTGGTATCATGAGGGAGAACATCACAAAGGTTGCCGAGAGAGGCGAGCGGCTGGATTCACTGCAGGACAAGACCGGTTGGTCCCTTTGTCATCGCGATGCATTCAGGATCATATGGACCTTTTCAACAGACAACCTGGCCGTCTCAGCGCAAGGCTTCCGTCGTGGAGCAAACAGAGTGCGAAAGGTATGTTTCGTTGTTTCTTTCATATAATACAACGCTCATCGGCACTAGAATATGTGGTAAGCTTCTTCGTTTCACTGTTCCAATATCCCTTCTCACACTGGTGGCACCAGGTGGAAGGATATGAAGGTGGGCTCGTGTTGTCGTGCAAGACAGGAGTGCTGATCCGGGCTCTAGATGCGTATCATTATAGGCCTCGCAGTGGCCATTATCATCGTCATCATTGTTGTCAGTATCGTCAAAGCAACACAGAAATAGTCGTTGGGTCGTCCTGGCCCAGCTACATTCCCACCTTTTACATTTGTTACCTATTCTTGTGTGTTGTATCTATGATGCGTCTTCCTAATTTCCTTCGGTCCCAGTGTCTAGTATTGCGGGTTCGTCGAAAGAACGCTGGATGTGTGCCTGGACTGTTGATACATAGCTGTGACCCTAGTTTTGAACGGCTGTTCAAGTAGTTGTGTTATTCGTGTCCCATGCCATTCTCACGCACCGGCTGCGAGTGATCATAACAAAGTTGTTCTTGACCTCCACAACGCTTCGCTCTTCTCAACGAATTACTCCACCTCAAGTTTCTTGAATCCCTGTTCACTATTTTGTGGCTACCGTGCCCGCGCCCCTCCTTTATCGCTACGTTAGTTCCATTCTACATGCCAGAATGTCCACACATGCCCACAAACAATCCGCCTCCGTGTCCCAAAACCACAAAGCCCAGCTTGCTAATGCATATAATGAACTGGGGAAGGAGCTCGCTTCCCAAAAGATTAGGGTAATAGGTAATTACACCCTTGGAAGAGTCATCGGAGAAGGCAAGTCTTCTTAACCCTACAACAGGCACTCGCAGGCCTGATAAGATCCCCAACAGGAGCCTATGGAAAAGTGCGCATGGGCACGCATCGTCTGACATCGACTCGCGTCGCCATCAAGCAGATCCCAAAGGCAATGTCTGCTTCCCTAACCCGCGAAATACATCACCACCGCCAGCTCCACCACCCACACGTTACCCAAATGTACGAAGTCATTGCTACGGAATCACATATATGGATCGTGACAGAGCTTTGTTCTGGAGGGGAGCTCTTTGATTACCTCGCTGAAAAGGGTCGCTTGTCCGAAGACGAAACAAGAATATTCTTTGGCCAGTTGTGCCTCGCCGTTGCCTACCTGCATGACAAGGGCATCGTCCATCGCGATCTCAAGCTAGAGAATGTGTTGTTGGATGAACGATGTCGCGTCAAACTCGGGGATTTTGGGTTCACGCGTGAATACGAGAAGGGGGTATATATGGAGACCTTTTGTGGTACCACCGGCTATGCCGCTCCGGAGGTACTGCAAGGTAACAAATACCTTGGCCCAGGTGAGTGGCGATCCAGCTTTGCTATACAGCCCGCTCAATAGCATACAGAGGTGGACATTTGGTCCATCGGTGTCATTCTTTATTGCCTTTTGACGGGTACCCTACCGTTCGACGATGATGACGAAGCTATGATGAAGGAAAAGGTCATCAAAGGGGAATTTGAAGATCCTGAATGGTTGTCCAGAGGTTCGATGCTTCTGTTGCTTCCTTAAATTAATGATGTTTACTGTCTCTTTTAGGCGCTCGTGACCTACTTCGGGATATTTTACAGACTGATCCGTCGAAACGCCTGACAATCCCCCAAATTCTGGCATCCCCTTGGTTTACCTCGCGTACTGCTGCCGCTTCTACTGCTCCGGATCCAGAGGACGACGTCCCTGCGTCGCCATCACCTGCCCGCGCTGCCTTCCCATTGAGCGTGAAGCCCATTGCGAACGAGGCAAGAACGCAGGATATAGAACAAGTAATGTCACCGGCGACTTCTGCCACTTCAGAAATGACTTTCCTCTCTGCTTCCTCCGAACTTTTACCATACGCACCTACAGTTCCCGATGATAATGCCTCCGATCCATTCCAAGATTCTTCCAATTGTGCTCCAATCCAGATTCATTCTAACCCGAGCCAAAGCACGATTACCAAAGTAGACCGAGGCTCCAAAGACACAAAGATGCGGCAGCCTGAGACTGTGATTGAAGAGGAGGGGCATAAAGATAGCATGGAGGAGCGGACGCCATCTGTCGCCCCCTCAAATCCTACGCGGATTCCACCATATCCAACTCGTACACCTGCTCGCACGAAACGCCGTTCCGTGTCGTCGACGCTTTCCGATGGGAACGGCTCACCGCCACGTGATAAACCCATCGCACCCCTTCCTCCGCAGGACTTTGCGAGTCTTCTCAGCACACCGGCTCCGATCATTTTTTCCACCCCCGCTGAGCGCGAGTTACTAAACGCCCTGAGTTTGATGGGCTTTGACACCGCTCAGATTGTGCACTCAGTTATCTCGGATGCATGCGACTCGACGGGAGCACTCTGGTGGATGTTGATGCGTAAACATGAGAAGCAGATTCTTGGCGAGGTTCGAGCTGCTTCTCCAGACCCTGTTATTGAACAAGCTGTGGAGGGTTCGGGATCCAAGCGGCGGAAAGAGAAGGAAGGAGAGCGGGCCACTGGGACTCGGAAGAGGGACAAACGTGGCATCGCAGTACAAACCGACGAACCTCCCCCTGCGTCTACTCCTCCGGCGTTCGCCCTTGTACCGCCTACCCCAACGGTTGCTTCGGCTGCGCGTCCGACCACCCCTCCCCGTGCAAAGTCGCCGTTTCTGTCGCCTTCGCCGACTACAAACGAGTCCTCTGTGCGCTCAAATCAATCTACGCCGAATGGGAGCTATAAGGGAATAGAGATCAAGGATAAAGATTTACTCAAATTGAAGAGGGAAGGCAAGGTTCGCTCGGGAAGCGTCAGCATCATGCAACGGGCGACAACAGCCCTTGAAGCTGCCGGTCTTGTTCGAAAGAAGTCTACGGAAGCGGTCAAAGATCAACGCGAAGGTCAGCGAGAGAAGGAGAAGATACGGGAGAATGAAAAGTCGCAAGCTGGAGATGATCCCCGTAGTTCGCATGGTAGTGGCGGCTCGTCTAAATTGACCAAGTCACCACCGGTGAAGGCAAAGGATGCGGTACCCCCATCTTCCTCACCTCCTCCCGATTTACCTGCTATACCTGGGTCGCCATGGGTAATCACGGGCGAGCGAATGTCGCCACCCAGCGGTTATCCGCCAACCCCTGCGAATTCTCCAGGCGACACGTTGAATTCGCTTCCGAATTACACCGAGAATGGAGGAAGAGTTATCGCTCCCAACAGGAACCGCGCGAGCTTGCTGTCCGCGTTTCGCCTCTGGTTCCAAGAGGACAAGAAGGGTAAACGGAAGGAGTCTGTGCAGCCGCTACCACAGGGTAGTGCCCGTGGGTTGCAGTATTCCCGTTCCATGGTTGCCTTGCCCCCTTCGTCCATGTCCCCTTCCAGTAAGAGCACTGTCAAGCGCCGCACGAGTGGAGGCGGGCGGGGTCGCCGTGTCAAGCGTCACTCTGCTTCATCTCGTCGTTCTAGTAGTGTCAATTCCCGCAGGTCGTCTGGCAATTCTGGCCAGATCTTCGTGGTTGAGCAACCACATACCCTTGATCAGATCCCTTCTGTCCAGTCTTTTGGCGCAGACACACCCATATCTGAGAGGGGTGATCACTCCTCACGACCATCGTCTGTACACAGTTTTACCCTTGGTGGTGTTCCTCGGCATCGCAAATCCCCGTCCACGGGATCAAATGGGTCAGCGTACTATCGCACATCGTCGCCACTACCCAAATACCACCATCGTAGGGCGGGCTCTTCCTCCTCTACGCGTGTCGTACGGCATATTCAGAGTACACCTGGAGGTTCCCGCCCCCTGCATCATCGCTCGAATTCGGCCACTTCCTCAGTACATTCCCTCGCATCCTCGCGGCCCACGTCATTCTACGAAGCTTCCGAGGGTGAGGCCACGCGGACGGGCTCGCCATTCAAGGGATACCCTTCCAGACGATCATTGGACGATAGCACTCCCAGGCGCGTTGCAGGCACGTTTATCGCTCAGAAGCGTCTCACGCCATTCACGAGCCCGCATACATCTGGTTCATTAGGGCGTACGTCGTGGAAGAAGAGCTGGGGACATGAACCTCCTGGCTGGCAGAGCCGGAGCACTCATCTCCCCGTCGAAGTTCTCGCCATCTCGCCAGCGCCAGATATCAGGGACGTGTTCAGTGGGGGACGACAAAGCCTGAGCATGGGAGATGAGAGCGACTGGGTGGACGAGGATGAGGATGTACATGAGTTTGCGGGGGGACTAGGGCAGATGCCTGGGGGCGCGACGACGAGTTCAAGTGCGAGTTCGTCGTATTTGGCATTGGAATCCCCAATCTCGCTGGTAATGTCGCCGCCCCCGAGGAATCACGGTGGGCACACAAGAGCAGGGAAGGCCCGTGCGAGTTCTGCTGCTGGCATTGTGGGGAGACAGAGAGGAGGCCATTCACCGGTTGGGAGGTCTTCGCCTGCTCCTGGACAAGGTGAGACGGCGCTTGAAGCGCCGGAAGCGAGGGGTGGACGATGGCAACTACCGGGGGTGCGAGGTCCTGCTTTCAAGCATGCGATCCAAGAAGAAGACGAAGACGAAGAAGAGTAAGGTGGGGAGAGGTATGCACTGTTGGCTTATCCGGTTTACGGTCGTGGTTGTTCTGAATTTCGTGTTGTCGAGCGTCATGAACTTTTGCGCGCTGCGTGGTTGACATGCATGCTGTTCTGTCCAGCTTTCTTTACTTAGGGTTTTCTTGTTGGACCTCCTCCGCTCTACCATTTACATTGCTATTTCGCTGATCGATCGACCGCTCGTGGTCCCTCGCGCACTCTATCCCCATACTCTATCGTTTCTTTCTTTCTTTGCACCTTATCTCATGGCTTACTCCGGTACTGGTTACGGATTTTCATTTCGGTTGACTCCTTTCTTGCTGCGAGAGAAGGGTTTCGTGGTCAAGTTGTGCGTACTGTGTATTTTTATGAGATACCCCAGCTTATTTTCTCCCTATACCCATCTTGCTGTTCGGGAGGAGGAACACCTATCAGTGGTTGTTCTAGGAGGTTCTGATCAATGTGGGGTAACGAGCGCAACGACAGGAAGTAAATACTTGATGAAACACGAAGCAGCGGTGTTGGGTTGTTGCCATTTGGTTTCCACTCCTACATTTCAAGTCCATGATACATATGTATTGCCCACCGTGACAAAACAATGACGTGACGGGTCGTGTATGTCACATCACGTGCGATCACATTGTTACTACGCGAGTCTGTTCTCTACCTTCAACTCTTTCCACTATGGGTCGCGGGGGCACTTTCGGGTTGACATCAAATGGTCGCGGGCGTGGAGGACGCGGAGGACGCTCCGGATATCGAGGAGGCACGTATTATCGCGGGGGTCGTGGTAGAGGAAGAGGTGGACGCGGCGGCGCATCCAACGGAAACGCGCCAGGAGAAGGACCAGCCCCGCAACGCGAAGACGACGGTACACAGCTCGCCGAGCGATTCGAGCAAGTCCGGTTAAGCGACGAGATCGACGAGAAACTCGGGTTCGCGCGTCTGCAGGAGGGCGGACGGAAAGAGGGTTGGCTCATCAATATGCATCCGACGCTGGTCAAGGACCCGGAGTATCCCGGAGGAAAGGCTGCGGTGGATTTTTACTTCATACAGGACGACGGTGGCTCGTTCAAGTGCACGATGCAATACGAGCCGTACTTTTACATTGCGTGCAAGGTGGGTGTTTGACGTTTTTTTTTTCATGGGTCTGCTGACGGAATTGTGACTTAAGAGTGGCTCGGAGGCGAGCGTGGAGGAATGGCTCATGAAGCGGTACGAAGGCGTCATCTGCAAGATCGTTCGTGACCGAAAGGAAGACCTCAAGTTGCCGAATCATTTGATGGGACACCGGAGGCTTTACCTTCAGCTATGTTTTAGAAACGTCTCAGATCTCCTTACCGTAAGACGCGACATTGCTCCGCTCGCGCTTGAAAACGGTGCCAAACGGGGGGCTGTCGATGCCTACGCGGATGTCGTCAATGCCACGGCAGGTCCCAGCACGAACATGGAGCTTGAGGGCGAATGGACGGAAATCGGTGGGAGTATCCACGGTGGAGGCTACAGGGAAAGGGATCCTCGCGAGTGCATCATCGATATTCGGGAATTCGACGTGCCCTATTACCTGCGGGTGGCCATCGACAACGAACTGCGTGTTGGGTTGTGGTATGCTGTGACGTTTAATGCTGGGCAACCCAGCTTTGCGCAGATCACGGAGCGCGTCAAGCGTGCGGATCCTGTGGTCATGGCGTTTGATATCGAGACGACGAAGGCACCACTCAAGTTTCCTGACCAGGCGATTGACCAGGTGATGATGATCTCGTACATGATTGATGGTCAAGGGTACCTCATCACGAACCGCGAAATCGTGAGCGAGGATATCGAGAACTTCGAATATACTCCCAAGGAAGGGTACGAAGGGCCGTTTATCGTATACAACGAGAAGGACGAGGTACGTCGTTCTTGCATATCGAATTACATCTGTTGACTGGTGCCAACTTGGTTAGGCTGCAACTATCACAAAGTTTTTCGAACACATCCAGGACGTGAAGCCTACGGTCATAGCCACGTTTAACGGTGATTTCTTCGATTTTCCATTTCTCTGCGCGAGAGCGAAGGTCAATGGTATCGACATGTTCCTCGAGACTGGCTTCACAAAGGATTCGGAGGATGAGTTCAAGAGTCGTTGCTGTGTCCATATGGACTGCTTCCGATGGGTCAAGCGCGACTCGTACCTGCCGCAAGGTAGTCAGGGCCTGAAGGCGGTCACGACGGCAAAGTTGGGGTATAACCCAATCGAGTTGGACCCCGAACTGATGACGCCGTGCGTTGACCAGGCTCTTGTAAATATTCACGCTAACAATCAATCGTCGTCAGTTATGCCATGGAACAGCCGCAAATCCTTGCCCAGTATTCCGTCTCCGATGCCGTGGCGACTTATTATCTTTACATGAAATATGTTCACCCGTTCATCTTCTCGCTGTGCAACATCATCCCGTTGTGTCCAGACGAGGTCTTGCGAAAGGGGAGTGGAACGCTTTGTGAGACATTGTTGATGGTGTGTAGACCTGAGAATAACGTTGGGACCTCCTTACTCACGCATCGACTCAGGTGGAGGCGTACCGAGGACACATCATCATGCCCAACAGACATGAAGATGCTCACCTAAACATGTTCGAAGGCCATTTGCTCGCCTCCGAAACTTATGTCGGAGGGCACGTGGAAGCATTAGAAGCTGGCGTTTTCCGCAGTGATATCTCTACGGATTTTAAGATCGTCCCTGCAGCTGTTCAAGAGGTCCGTGGTATTCTTCGCATGATCTTGCCCAATGTTTAATACCAGTACTCAGTTGATCAATGATCTCGATGCCGCTCTGACGTTCCACATCGTCGAGGAGTCAAACGAGTCTTTGGACAACGTCACCAACTATGACGAAGTCAAGGCTCAGATTCAATCCGCTCTCGAGCTCATGCGAGATAACCCAAGGCGGACAGACAAGCCACTGATTTACCATCTTGACGTCGCCGCTATGTACCCCAACATCATGTTGTCGAATCGGCTACAACCAGACTCAATGGTTGACGAGTCGGTGTGCGCAGTGTGCGACTACAACCGGCCGAAGAAGCAGTGCGACCGAAGGCTTGAATGGGCGTGGAGAGGCGAATTTTTCCCTGCACACAGGGACGAGTATAACATGATTCGACATGCGCTAAACCAGGAAACCTTCCCTCCTAAGAAACCTGGAGGACCGCAACGGAAGTTCGTCGACTTGACGGACGCAGAGCAGACGGCTCTTTTGCACAAGCGACTTGGAGACTACTCTCGCAAGGTGTACAAGAAGACCAAGGATACGAGGGTCGAGACACGCGAGTCTATTGTGTGTCAGCGGGAAAACCCATTCTACGTCGATACCGTGCGCCGTTTCCGTGATCGGCGGTACGAGTACAAGGGGCTTCACAAAACGTGGAAGAAGAATCTTGACACGGTTCTCAGCGAGGGTCGCTCGCTAGCGGAGGTGGACGAGGCGAGGAAGATGATCGTGATCTACGACTCATTACAGCTCGCTCACAAGTGTATCCTCAACTCATTCTACGGGTATGTGATGCGTAAAGGTGCACGCTGGCACTCGATGGAGATGGCGGGGATTACGTGTCTTACGGGCGCGACGATCATTCAGATGGCTCGTGCGTTGGTGGAGCAGATCGGGCGTCCCCTCGAGCTAGACACGGACGGAATTTGGTGTATGCTTCCAGGCGTGTTCCCGGAGAACTTCAAGTTCAAGTTGGCTAGCGGCAAAACTATTCCTATCTCGTATCCGTGTACAATGCTCAACCACCTCGTCCACGCGCGGTTCACGAATCACCAATACCACAATTTTAACCCAGAAACCGGGGAGTACGACATTCACTCTGAAAACTCCATCTTCTTTGAGCTCGACGGGCCATACCGTGCCATGATTCTCCCCTCATCAAAGGAGGAAGACAAACTGCTCAAGAAGCGTTACGCGGTGTTCAACGATGACGGTTCTCTCGCAGAGCTCAAAGGCTTCGAGGTTAAGCGACGTGGCGAACTCCAACTCATCAAAATTTTCCAGTCCCAAATCTTCGAGAAATTCTTGCTCGGCACCACCACCGAGGAGTGTTACGGCGTTGTTGCAAACATCGCTGATCAGTGGCTCGACATCCTCTTCTTTCACGCAGAGACACTTTCGGACGAGGAGCTCGTCGAGCTCATTGCCGAGAACAGGAGTATGTCGAAGACACTCGCTGAGTATGCTGGACAAAAGTCCACGTCAATTAGCACTGCCAAGAGGCTTGCCGAGTTCTTGGGCGACCAAATGGTCAAAGATAAAGGTCTCGCTTGCAAGTTTGTCATCTCTGCAAAGCCCAACGGTGCTCCCGTCACCGAGCGAGCTGTTCCGATCGCCATTTTTTCCGCAGAAGAATCTGTCAAACGAACCTACCTCCGAAAGTGGCTCAAAGACCCTGGCCTCAGTAATTTTGACCTCCGTTCGATTTTGGACTGGGGGTACTACATCGAGCGATTGGGTTCTGTGATTCAGAAATTGATCACTATTCCTGCGGCTATGCAGGGCGTCTCGAATCCCGTACCAAGGATCAGGCATCCCGATTGGTTGCATCGCAGAGTTGCGGGGGCTGTAGACAAGTTCAAGCAGAACAAGGTTACAGACTTCTTCTCTGTCGTTCCGAGGAAGGTGCAGGAGGATGGAGAGTGTGATATGGAGGACTTTGGGACACAGAAGCATCCGGACAAAGGACGTATTGCTGTCGTGAGCCGCAAGGCTACGCGGAGGCCAAGTCCTGAGACTGAAGAAGACGACGCGTGCAGTGTTCCTCTCCCAGATCCTAGCTTGAACTACTCGGCTTGGCTAAAAGCGATCAAGCCTCGCTGGCGTAAGATGCGCGAAGCACGGTGGGGGGGAGAGATGTCTGCAGTCGTCCCTTCCATGTTTAGAGGCGCACGGATACGAACAACGCAGCGCTGGGACATCGTACAGATTCGACCGAGCAAGATTCCTGGACGCTTTACGCTGTGGGTTTCCGTTGACGGAGAGCTTACTCCTGTTCCCCTTCGTATTCCGAGACAATTTTACCTTCATTTCAAGAATCCGCCCAGAGACGAGTTGTTCCGCACGGAGTACTATCAGCTGGAGAAGGTCATGCGACACCTGCCGAGGGATATTCCTTGCAATAATCTATACAAGGTGGTCGTAAAGGAAGACGTTTATGAGGATATCCAGGAACATTTCACAGACTTGACGAACGATCCGAACGTCGACGGCGTGTTCGAACGGCAGGTGGGTATTGCATCTAACGCCATGCGAACCCGACGCATTTCTGATAGCCACTCTACTAGGTTCCGCTGGAGATGCGAGCCTTACTCAAGCTGGGCAAGACTTGTACTGTCGATGAACTAGGATTGACTCTCAATAAAGCCCAGACCACGGGAGTCGATCTGAACCAACTCGACCGTGCCAATCCCTCCCTTTCTCGAAAGACGTACCTTGACGGTGGGCGTAGTAGCAAACATCTATTCCTTTATCATGCTTGCTCGCAAAGCGCTCCGGTTCACGTGTTTGCACTCTTCCTTCCTGGCGGTGCCGTGAAACTGCATCTAGTAGACCCTGCAACACGCCGCCAAGGTATACCCCGTTTGCAGGAACTGTATGCGGACCTCTTGAAGAAACGGCAGGCTCGTTTCGGAGATCCTGCTTCTATCCAATATCCCACTTATTGCGAATTCACCACGACTTACCATAGCAAGGACGTCTCAGCTCTTAAAGCGATTTCCCGAGAGCTCGGACTCTTGGAAAACTTGTCGTACATGGTCATACTTTCCTCGTCGAAAGAGCAAGTCTATTTCGACGCACACGTTCCCAAGCTCTCAAAATTCCCTCTCTTGTCGATGCCCAAAGCCAAAGTTTATCATTCTCTCGACGTCTTTCCTTGGCAAACGCATGTCGCTCAAAAGATGCTCCAACGCTACCTCATGTGTGGTACATGGCTTGATCGTTCAATTGCTCTTTCGGACTACTATGACATTCCTATCGGGCACATCGACGGTGATCAACCTCTTATCCTGTCTGATATCAGTTTTGCACGGCGGCTGATACAGCAGGACATCGTCCTCTGGTGGTCACCCACCGAGCGCCCAGATCTCGGTGGCAGGGAAGCAGACAACCGGCCAACTGAGGAACTACAGAAGACGGAATTCACGACCCCTGGGTGTTATTCCAACGTATGCCTGGAAGTTACGGTACGCAACCTGGCAGTCAACTCCGTCCTGCATTCCGTCGTAGTGAACGAGCTGGAGGGGAGCGGCGGCACCACCGCCTTTGACTCCACATCTCATACATTGAGTGCGTACAACCGGGGCGAAGCACAACGCGACCTCACCCTTGGAGAGTCCAACGTCTCTACCTTGACGTTCGGCATCATGAAGTCAATGATCAAAACCTGGCTTCTTGACAAAATCCAGAATAACTTCGACAGTCCTGCGGCGTTAGCCATTGACCATTTCTGGCGATGGATCAGCACGAGCGGATCTCACCTTTATGACTCAAGTATCCATCGTTTCATTCATGGGCTTATGCGGAAAACATTCATACAGATGCTCGCCGAATTCAAACGACTCGGTTCCCATGTTATCTACGCGGACTTCAGTCGAATCCTACTTGCGACTTCAAAGCCACCTGGAACAGCTCACGCCTATGCGACATATATCGCTACAGCGGTCACATCCCACGAGCTATTCCAACATATCTATCTGGAAACAGAGCGCTTCTACGACTTCCTATTGATCATGGACTCCGCAAACTTTGGCGGTGTCATTTGCGAGGATCCCCTGGCTCTTGAACCTCCAGAGGAGCTAACTATCGAGATGCGATGGAACATAGAGACTTTTCTCCCGCCAGCTATCCAAAGTGACTTCAGCTCTGCCATCCAGTACTTCATCGTCGAACTCTACAAGGTTAGACAAATGGCGAACGAGGGTTCGCGAGCCCCTCTTCGAGTATTGCAGAACTCTGCACACGACGTCACGCAGCGAGATGCTGGGAAAACGAAGGAGCTAGATGCTACGCGCGAGTTCATCGCCAAGAAACTCACTCGGAAACTCCTACGACTCGTTGGTTCCATTCAGACCAAACACAGAGACTCGGTGTACGACGAAGCACTCCACTCCCAGTTCACATTCCCAATACTCCCAGGTTCTTACCTCACGCTCACTAATCCCGCCCTCGAGTTCGTCAAATTTACCTGCGCGGTACTTGGCCTCGCTGAAGACTACCAGGTCGAGATCGGTCTATTAAAACGGAACCTACTTGACTTGGCAGGCGTTCGAGAGTTTGCCAACGAAGCTATTTTCCGAAATCCCTGCGAAACCCTGAAGTTGTCCAACGTCACATGCAAAATGTGCGATGCACTTCGCGACTTTGACTTTTGTCGTGACCCAGAGCTCATGCCAAATGGTTTGGCCGTCGGACCTCCCAAGTGGATGTGTCGGGGATGTGACTGCGAGTACGATCGGACTGTGATAGAGATGGAGCTAGTCCGGATGGTTGGCGTTATTGAGAAGTCATTCGCCCAGCAAGATATGCGTTGTTCCAAATGCAAACAAGTTCGCTCAGATAATGCCTCGCGATATTGTCAATGTTCTGGATCGTACCAGTTGGTCGTCGGAAAAGCGGAGATGAAGAGAAAACTGAGAACAGTCCTCAACGTTGCTATCGTGCACAACTTTGCGAGACTAAAGGTTCGTTCTGAATCGACTCTGAGAGACCTAGATGCTGAACAGTCTGCTCCAGGAATGTGCGCAGGTTATGCTGGAGAATTGGTGAAACGTAATGATGTGGCCTTGAATGTCCAGCTTTCGACTACAACCTGTTATTTGATGTAGACATAGACATATTGTACTGGTACACCCTTTTTTCTGATAATCCCGACACTTAGCTGCCCTGATTGTTACATTCAATCAGTAGCCGATGATCAGTCTCTGGTAGTATATCGGATAGTACATCCGCCTGTCATCTCGCTTGTAGACCGCAGAAGAGCGGGGTTCGACTCCCCGCCAGAGAGAAGATGGTTCAGCTTTTTTGCAACAAGGTTGCCCTCGTCTCGTCGCGATCATTAACCAGCTCCACGGATCAGGTTCAACTTGAAATGAACAGAGGTGGAAACGTATCACGAATGATGTAAAGACCCTATCTCGCCCAAGTTCTGGTGCGTTATCTTGGCCCTGGATGATACTTTCAGTCGCTCCTTTCAGCCCCTCTTTCCGACTCGGCCACTGGTATAGCACACGCAGGAATGGACATTGGCACAGTACTTATGTAAGGCTAGCGGGGGGAGGAGTGGCTGACCACCTTCTCAGGCTCAAGGAAATATGATCTTCCGTAGACAGAGAGAAGCAACAAGATGAGCGAACGTGAGGGTAGTTTGAACGCTAAAGGCATCCCGACATTGCGAGTTCCAGCAGCATCGCATTCAGGCGTCAGCATGCACGGAACTGGAATGAGGGTAACCATTGAAGGCCTAGACTGGCACTGTAGCCGTCGCCGATCTGTCTAGCACCTGTTCCTCTCCAGCCTATGCAACACCGACCAACCCGTCCGTCCTTCGCTGTGCAGCGTGGGCATGCTCATGCATCGATCGATCCACCTTCTCATCCTTCAATGCCCAGTCCGCATCGAGCGAGTCATGCAGCGGGAGCCCTCTCATAACCAACGACGCCACGAGTCCTGCAGCACTGATGACAGCCAAGACGCGCCACAACACCGCGAGACTGCCCGCAAAGGCGACTTGGACTTCGAACCGAACCGGCGGAGGGAGCGCGGAGAGCTCTGGGATGAGCGCGTACATGATGGCAGTCCCTTGCGGGACGAATCGGATAAACGACGCAGGGAGCTTTTTTGCGAGCTCGTTTTGGAGAACGGTACTCCCGACGGTGATACCCCACACCTACAGCGTACGAGGCCGCACCTGAGGACATGGCTATGGATGAGAGAGGAATGGAAATACTCACAGAGGCGAACGAACGGAGGAACCACATGAATGCGAGTGCGGGTGCGTTCTGCGTCACCGGTAGGGGCGCTTGAATGGGGAACATGGGCGTCGCGTTCAGCATTCTGCCATGGGTTGATTCTGGAGCATCAGACCGAGATAACCCTCAATCAACAAACATGACCTACCCTATACCCCAGCCCAGCAGCACGATGTACCCAAACGATTTTGCGAGAGGATCCGTTGCACGGATCGTGCTCATCAAAGCGAGAGCGATGACGGTGATGGTCCAGCCCATCCACATCTGCGGGCGGTATCGTCCGCTGGGTTTAACCGACAATCCCGTAATGATGGCTGCTGGCGCGAGAGATGCGAATGCGAGCGAGTAAATGCCGGATAAGACGGGGGATGCACCCTTGCAAGCCTGGAAGTAGACTGGGAAGTAATCTGCACAGTGGTTATGCTCAGCAGGGGTAGCAGCTCCTTCGAATTAACTCACAGACGACTGCTAAAGTTGTGACGGTGAAGCAAAACGTCTGTATATAACTGATGCGCGTGAGTGGCCACAAGGGGATGTTTACCAACGATGTCCCTTACCCACTGACGCTGGTCCTGTTTGTCATTAGGGAGAACGGCACCTGGCGCGAGTAGGGTGAGATACAACTTGGATCAAGGTACATAGAGAAGCACGTACAAGTGGGTGTTTTGCAAGAGTGGCCTCGTACACGATGAAGACCCCGAGGCCGACAAGGCCGAGGACTAACGGGGCGAGTACCTTGACAGAACCCCATGGCGCGGTGATACCACCCCACGTCAACCCTATCGTATATGCGACGGTGCTCGCGATTACAAGAAAGTTGCCACTGTCAATGAAACAGCGGTAAGTGGGATGTTCGAGACGACCGCACTCGAACGTACATCCAATCCATTCGCATAATCTTTTCTTGGTAACTGCCAGGGGGGGTGGGCAGATTCAAAAAGAAGATAACCGACACGCATGCAACGAGCGAGATGGGAAGATTGAGGTCTTGCATATCGGATGAGGATGCCAGAGATTCTGCACAAGGCTACGACACTCACAGAAAATCCAACGCCACTGTCCCTGCGCCGCAAGGCTACCCCCGACGACAGGACCGACCGATGCAGCAAGACACCATATGCTGTGCAAACAGTTTGAGTTCGCATTCTTGGATCCCATGATCGAGCTGGTCTCACAGTCCGTACAAACCGGAATATAAACCGCGTTCTTGCAGGGTGACGAGATCAGCGAGGATGATCCCTGTGAGAGACTGAATGCCGCCTCCGCCAAAACCTTGTATGGCTCTGCCCGCAATGAGCATATTCATACTATTCGCGGCACCGCAAATGCCACTGCCGAGTGCAAAGAGACCAATTGTTACCAGCATCGCAGGCCGCCGACCGAACGCCTGAGCGAGGCCACCGCTCATTGGGAGGAACGCAGTGGAAGCAAGTGCGTAAGCAGAGCCAACCCAGGTGAATTGAGACGTGTGTAGGTCATTGGCGATGGTAGGAAGTGCGGTAGAGACAGAGGATAACTCGAGGGCAGCGAGAGAAAGGCAGATACACATCGAGGCGAAGATAAGCCAGAATTTGGCTCCTTTCTTGGACGGTGGTGTGTATGATTGGACAACCTTGACATCATTGTCTGACGGCGGTCGTGGCAAGGTAAGGTCGCTTGAGCATTGGGAGGGCATGAGGAAACCTTCCACTGATCTCGCGGGGATATGTCAGAGCAGCGGGCACTGCGAACTAAAAAAAATGTTCAGGCTTTAAAACATGCAGCGCATGCCTACGCGTTTCTGTTTGGTTCCATTAGACCCTTTGATACCGCGGTGGTCTTACGGCGAAACTGTTGGAGTGCGAAAGATGCTAAAAGAAGACGTTGCAACAATTGATGGTTTCAGGCCACTCTCCCTCGCGGGTGTTTGCCCAGGGTAGGTATGCCGACGTTCGGAAGACGCAACACGACGTACATTGGTTGTGATGTTTTTTGGATGATCATTGGACTTGTTTGCAAGTCATTATTGACATGCGCGTCGGTAAGACTGGAGTTGGGCCCGGGTTTACGACCAAAGACCTACATAAGCTTTCATTGGGCAATAAGTACTTACGAGTCTAAGAGTACCACATCATGAAATGTTGTTCGAATGCCAAGTTTGACCGATGAACCGATGACCGGGTCATTCGACGTCGGGGTCGTCGCAATCTTGGCGAAAGGTAAATGGGATGTCCCACTGAGTGTCGAGCCTCAAGATCGCCATACCGGCAACCCAAGCTGTAGTAGGGCAAGGAACAACAGGTTGTGTCCGCTATACCAAGTCACCCCGCATTGCTCACCTCCGAGCCAACTGTGTCGGAGACACTCCGAAGAGATCTCATGACACCAAAGGTTCCGTGATCACCTGTCAAAGTTCCGGCATGACCCGCCGAGTCGCCGACCCGACCGTCACCCGCCGAGTCGCGGTAAACCGTCTGGTCCTGGTCAGAGAGAACACCCGCAGACCCTCTTCGGAGTAATTTTAACACAGTTCTTTGCATTGCGTCACATCTCAGTCTCAGATCCGACTCTTCTCCAGTCTGCTCGGAGCCACCACCACCACCTGCGACATAATGCCACGGTAGAGGATCGCGCCACCCCCTGTGCCAGGCCCGGCCAACACTGGGAGGCAAGAACATAAAGATCACGACGTGTCAACACGTCAGTCACGCCCGAGAGGCGGTCGAGATAGGATACGATTACCAGATCCTCTCACTATGGCAGATGGCAAAGGCATCCAGTTGTCGTCGATATCCCTACCCGTTCGCCCGTGTAAGCAACCGTGTTCAAAGCCCCATCCTTCGTCATATCTCGTTGCTGTTGCACCTTCTTCCCCGGACCGTCGTGGTAAACCCGATCCCTTTCCGTCTGTCGATTTTGTTAGCCCCGCTGGTCCTGCCCCAGATGCCGAGCTCAACCGTCCCCGCGCAGTTCTCTACATCGCGTCGTCTCGGATCCTCTGGCAGTCTGGAGATCCGAGGGTGCCACCACCGCCACCACCTGGCAATGCAGAGGCGGGCTTTGGCAGCAGTACCTCGCGCGCCGGGGCGCCTTGTCAGACAGCACATACACACTCCGTCCTCGTCGGATCGACACGTTAACACGCATAGCAAATCGAGCACGCCCGGACCTCCGTATACACGCCGCGTCCAGACCCGGTCAATACTCGAATCCCGGACAAGTCACGAACACGAACAGAAAAAGATTACGACGTGTCAACACGTCACGCGCGCGAGGCGGATAGGATAGATAGGTACGGCGTCAGGGTCACGGTATGTATGTGACGAGTAGGTATGATATATACGATACGATAACAGCGCTTCGACGTGGATTCAATCCATCGGATTCTGTGTGTGGGGTGTAGCTCGTCGTATGGGTGTATAAGGCCCTGTGGTCACAAGCAGATCAGAAGAATGAGGGGCAGACAACGCCCCCGTGAGGGACAGGCAGGCGGGCTTCGCGAGGGAGGTTGAAGAGTTGAACCCCACATGGAGCTATAGATTCTGGATCTGGACTATCAAGAATTGCTTCTCGTCCTGATGATGTGAGGGAGAAGCATCAAATGCCTATCTCTAGGTAGGAAGCGGCAAGTGTATACGTACACTAAACTGTTCGTCTTCCTTGTCGTTATGAAAGCTCTTCAAAAACGTAAGTAATTTCTCCTTGTTTCGCCGGAGTATGGCTTCGATTTGAGGTGGTTTCTTTGGATTGGCAACGAAGACCTGTACAAAAGATGTCGAACACGTTGAAAAAGTTGGAGAGAAGCCAAGGAAACGGACCTTGAAGACATGAAAGGCTTCGAACTGGATGTTCTTGCTCTTGTCGCGCAGCATGTTCATCATCATCTTGAGGTTCGCCTCCTGAGCGATATAACGTGTCATGACACTGAAATTAGCACGATCGAGCAATATCTCGCCAAGAAGTTTGAGAGATTGCCGTTTGGTGACGTAGTTATTGGAGAGGATGAGTGTCGTAAAGGACGCAAAGAACTGTTCGGCGTCAACACGGGAGAAGACGAGTATTGGGAAAACGTACTCTATCGTAGTTCTTGTCCAGGTATTCTGCCACCATGGGTTTGTGTCGGGTGAGCGTCTCCTTCAAATTAGCGAATGCGTCACAGGAGACGCCAAACGAAGTCGTCTCGATGTGGTGTGCAAACATGTAAAATCTAACCCGAGGTCAGCTAGAGTCGATGCACACGAGATGTGGCGATGCTCACTGTTCAGAGTGGAGGAGGATCTTGGCGAGCTGTTCGTGTCGAAGCATCTCCCGGAGGATCATGCCGGTGTTGAGCGCGATCTCTTCGTTGCCATATCCAGCGAGCGCAGCAAAGATGACCTCCTCGTGTCGTGCACAAATATACTCGACGGTGGGTAAACGAGCGCCGATCTGACGACGCAGGAGGTTGTTGAATATCTGCACGACGTCTTTCCGAGACTCGAAATCGAAGCGTGCGATGTTCTGGACGAGGATGAGGAGCAAGTCGGTGGAGTAGGTCTCTTGAGCAAGCTGTGCGATCAGTTCGGGGACGGGTTCTGTGGCTCAGGCATGGGTTGGGGTGAGGAAAAGGCAAGGAGAAAAGGACGCACCGCCGTCGCCGTAGAGGATACCCTTGACGGCCTGGAGGTTTCTGGCCACTTCCTCGCTCGCCTGAAGAGAACGATGGGATGATTCGTCGGACAGAGAGAGGCTGACCCACCTTTCTCCTAGACTCGTTGCCTGGTGGGCCGGATTCGAGTTTTGGGATGGCATCCCGAAGACCCCGCACGAGGTCTGGCGGGGTTCGCGGCTTTGTCTTGAAGAAGTTCATAGGAGGATATCAGCGAGACCGATGCGTCTGGCTGGCGCAGGCTGTTTCAAAAGCTGAGAGACAAAGTCCCCTTGCTTCGGGTCTGACACATGCCCAACCTGGTTCAACCACAGCCTGTCCCCTCCCACGTACTAATCTCCCCTCAGAGCCCGCCAGAACCAGCCTTCTCAGACTCTTTAATGTTTTGATTCCCCGTCGACATCCATATCAAACGGATCCAGCGCGGACGAACGACAGTCTACATCCACGGACCCCGTGATTCCTTGGACATAGGCGCAGCACTGCCTTTTGTTTCAAACAGCATGACATCCGAGGTCTGGCATGCACACCACAGGTGGCCTTTTCAGTAGTACCAGTCCAAGTGATCGCCCCGATTTGTTCAGGGTGCCCATCTAGGATGGTCGTCCCGAGCATATCGGCGGCATAAAGTCGACAATGTCTATTAGGGTATCCAGGTCATGAAATGTACGGGAATCATCGTATGTACGTTGCGTCCTCCATGCGCTTTTTTGTACTTTTGCAACTCCAACACGAATCAAACGTCTTGTGCGTGTGCGTGTCTGCCAGTAGCCACAGCGAACGGCTGGCCAACTACCACACCGAAGCTGTCACGATTGGCCATCAACTCAACAGCCACCTCCTTGGCTCTGATCGCACCAAGTGGCGTCCCACCGGGGGACGGCGTTGACATGGTCGCGACCGTCGTATGCGCTCTCGTGCGAATGATCAAACTGGCGGAGAAGCCGTCAGAGATGGGCTACCCAAGAAGCACGAAAAAAAAGAGCATGGCAACACTTACGTTCCAGACTTGACAAGTTCCGAAAGCCTCGCGTGCTTCTTTGCCTCCATCATGTACAACCCGGTACCCAAAACTGCATGTTCGATATCATCGCAGATATATCTCCCTTTAATTACCGCCGACCACATGGTCGGATTCGGTCTGCTCTGTATCGGACCCAAGATGGGTTCTACGTAGAGCATTACTTTTTCGAGACGTGGGTTCGTCGAGATGACGAGAAGAAGATGGTTCCACACGGCAGGCAGCTGAGCGCGGACAGAACGGAGACGAGGTGCGACACTGAGCGCCCGTGCGAGGGGGAGCGTCGTCGGCGAAGAAGAGATGCGAAGTGCAAAGTGGACCGTTTCCTACAAGGCACGCCGTCGTCAAGGTCAACCGTGATAGGATCTCTCGGTATGGGGCTTACCAATTTGGTCCAGCGGCGGACTGCCTGTGCGAGCCGTTGGAGGACGTAGATGGGGCGGGGATGGGTGAGGTAAACAGTGGGGTGTTTACGTATCGTCAGATGCGTGATGGTGCGCCGTTGCTCGAGGGCGTAGCAGAACGCCTCTGCATCGACGTCGTTTGGGTCACCGGGCCGGGAGGTTTGGTGGCCGGGACCAGCGTCGAGGCAGATGTCGACGTCGTACACGTGGTCACAGAGCGCGAGCACGCTGGCGCAGCCATGCCAGATGCCACCAAAGACGACACGCCGGACGGCATTGGCGAGGGTGGGGCGGTGTGCGAGGGTGTCGAGGGCGCGGGCGGCTTGGTGGGGAGAGTGGAGGTGGAGGGTGTGGTAGAAGAGGGGTGATGCGATGCGGAGGAACTGTCGGGAGACGAGAAGGGGTGCGATGCGGTTTCGAGGGAAGACATCGGAAGCGGGGCGAGGAGGAGCGAGAGAGAGCGCGAGTATGCGCGCGAGGAGTTCTTCTGGGAAGGATGCGAGTGAGCAAGACATTCTCGGGCCGGATGCGGATACAACTTGATCAGTTTATATACCATTCATTCTGCACGAAGAAAGAAGAAGAAAAGGACGAGGAGAAGCAGTGAAAGTCCAATTCCCAATCGAGCTGGCGCAACCAGTTAACCTGGCAACCGCAACCAACGTGTCCATAACGTATTACCCAACCAGTAACTACACCGTGCCTTTTCTAATCGTGCATCGTTGCACTGTCCTCGAAACCGCGCGACTCCATCCACGCACCCGTATCTCCACCCGTCTTGAACTTGAGCGTCGACGGCCGTGTCTTGCCCGTCTCCACGGTCCATCCCCGTCCAGATGCCACCCGCAATATTAACATCTGCGGTGATATACACTGCAAAGCCATTAGCACGCGTCACAGATCCACACATTGACCTGCTTACCATCAACATGACATACACACTCACGAACGAAATCGACGTGGCACTTCCCACCCCGAACGACACCAAGAACGCAATCCCGGACAGCGTATACGGCAACACCGACTCGATAATGAGTGAAAACATCGCAAAGTACACGGTTGCGTAGTCACTCCCGAGGTGCTTCTTCATCTCCAGACCATGCATCACCATGCGATGACAGATCACCCATGTCAACGTCGCCGTCAGCCCCACCGACACACCGTAATACGCGATGCCGATTTGAGCAGCGAAGCCAATGAAGAAATTCCCTCCAGGCAAACTCGATGTGACAATGACCAAGATGCCTAGGACTTGTGTGGGATTTGGTCAATCCTCCCCCAGTCGGCGGCGGGGACAGTATTCTCACCAAGCGTGCCTAACCACAGAATCGCGGGCAGTATGATGACTCGGTTGCTGTCCCAGATCATCCGACACCGGTAGATCTGGGGCGAACCATTTTAGCACAAGCGCCTCCGTCCTTGGCCATGTCTTACCATCAGCCCGTCCGTCATGAGTTGCAGCACGGTGACCGCCGTCGTCCCCAAATCCATGTACCAAATCGAAGCGTGCGACGCCCAGAATGCGTCGGGACCGCCTGGAAACGATGCGTCCACCAACCACATTTCTTCACCGAATACCGCCTGCGTCGATACGTAGAGCGTGATCAACAGCAGCATCGCAGTGCTGAAGATCGCGTAAAACACGTCGGATTTCTTACGTCGTACTTGAGAGTACAACAAGACGTGCATCGTCTTGAAATATAGCACTAACTCGACACCTGCAAGCGATCGAAGAGGTAAGATCGCACAGAACTCCAACTCTGCACTTCCAGACTTACCATACAAGATGTTCTCCAGGCCGATCCCCACGTATATCGAGTTTTGGAACACTGGACCGGTGGAAGACATAGTCCAAAAGGTGTGGAAGCGAGAGTTTGTGAGAACCCCCGATGATCACCTATCATTTATATATCGCGACCGCGGAACATCAGGTGTCTCTTTAGAAAGACCACTACGCGAGGACCGTTCAAACATAAACCCTTGATAGGTGATACGAGGTGACACCTGCCATTTGTTCTGTCACTCACTATAACTACCCAGCTCGCACGTGTCCTCCCGACGCGTACTGCATTGGAGCCATGCTGCATCACTGCACCCCCTGATAATCCTCTTCGCGAGGACCGCAAGGACAACGCGATACACAACTCCCGAACTGTCGGGGCGCGAGGATCGGATTTGGCGGCTGACAGGAACCTTGAATATTGACCTGCGAATATGCATGCTCCGGGATCGTCCTGACAGGGCCAACAAGTTCAGTGTGGAAGATATGGAAGATACCCCAAGAGGCGCATCTGCTCGGCGCGAAGTGGCTCAATTGAAGGAAATTGAAAATGTGAACATTCAGCGTTATCGATCTCACCTGAGTCCCAAAGGAGAAAAGCGGTTGTTCCTCCGGCAAAACCGGATGTTGAGTTGCGCGAACAGCGAGCGTCCGAAATCGATTCAACTACACAACAAAACGTTCAAAGATGAGCCGGAGATCACCACCCAAAAAAACAGTGTCGGATCCGCGAAACTTGATTCGGATCATCACAACGTTGACGACTTGAAAGTTGATAGGCGTCTGGCGGTGACGGATCCCGTCCTGATCAGATAGGAGTAAACAGTCGTTGTCTGCTACGTGGCAGGTTGAATGGTCGCAACCATGTAGACCACATGAGATACAGGTCTTGGAAGAGTTCTCAGAGCCGTGAGAACCACTCTTCCGAGTCCTGACAACCACGATGTCATCCAGGGTCGAAGGGGCTTATAAATCGCCCGTTTAGCCCACTCTTTGAAGGAGCCTGAGCTAAGCAGGGAAAATCGATATGATATCCAAGTCGCTGCATCAACCATTCAGTGTTCAAACCTAGAACCGATTCACTCACTGCGACTCGTACGACACGAAGCGGATCCAGATCCCAACCAGGGTACTCCAGCAGAAACGACTGTTTCACATTCGCTTTGTATCCTGGTCCCCGCAACGCAACTGAGCGAGCCCTCACATCTAAGCGATCCCAAAGGTGTCTCACTGTGGCTTACCGAAGGCATTCCCAAATGTAGAGAAGAAGTGTAACCTCCTCTTTCCTCGGGTAATTTCGCGACCGTTGCAAGTCGCTGGCTCCCGTTATGTGCATCCTGCTGTCCTATGCGCGAGACTGTACAAATGCAACGCAAGCCGCGTTATTCGTCAGCATAGCGCTGTTCCTGATTATAGGCCGGATGACCACGTGGGTGATGTCGAAAAAAAATGTGGTTGTTTTCAACCCGTCTAGAGCGGAAAGCATGCGCGGCGGAAACATTTTGGGATGAATGGTACCAGGCACAGCGATGATGGCGGTCGCCGTAACTGTAGCATATAAACTCAGCATGGTAGACGATCTCGGTTCCGCGCATGAGATCCGAGTTCGGGATGACGTCAGCCTGAGACGATGCATGCGCATGACCAAGCTTGCCAAGTCCGTCTTGAGCTTTTTTGAGGCGACGTCGCGTTCGTCAAGGCGACGACATAAAACGATGCGAGCTCACGGAGATGGTGTAAAAGAGGAAGACTTACGTTTAGAGTTTTGGCTGTGATCACGTGATCACTCATGTCATGCGATAATGAAATCATGGCCCGAGCCGCCTCAACCTCAGCTCCGTCTTGCTTTCTGGTTGATAGTGACCGATGTTCAATCCGGTACTTAACGTGCAGCTGATTCGAAAACTCAGTGTCTCATTCATTAGGGACAGAACTAAGCAACATGATACGTTGAATGGCCGTCAAACCCATCAGATACCCTTGTCCGCCAGGAACGTCTCGATTGTCGCCCACAGCTCCTTTGCAAGCTCTTCACTACTGCCTGTCACCGTCGGTATTCGGACATTGCCAACGGGAACGAGGTAGGCACCCTTGAACTTGTCCGGGTTTTCCACAATGTCAGGCGAGGCGGCTGCAAAGGCGGACGTGTACGCTCCAACATCGGGATGGACAAAGAAGGGGTATGCCAGGATATCCACGAGCCAAGATATCCTTTTCAGTTGCGGCTTGCGCGAGAACGTGTTGACGGCACCGGGGTCGAGAGATATGACCGTGATGGGTGACCCTTCCGCGCTGAGCTTCCGTTGCAGCTCGGAAGCATAGAGAATGTTGGCCAATTTCGAGTACCCTGCGACGATATGAATCGAATTGATCGTAGTTACGAGTCAAACTCACCATAGCGGGCAAACCATGGGGCGAAAGCATTCTTGAATTCGTTGTTAAAATCATCGACGTTGCGGAAGCGAAGTTCGCCGGAAACCAACTTATGGGCGTCCGAACCAACCTAAAAGGTATGTAGATACTGAAAGTCCTCGCGCTAAGAACGCGACACACCACAACGACACGGACATCGGAGTTTGGCTCCGCCGCCGTCTGGTTCAAGACGGGCATCAATTCGCGAGTCAAGACGAACGGACTTATTGCACTGTAACTTGACATGAGTGCGCGGTTCCAGTGGCTGTAAAACGTCCTCAACGTACTTGACGAGAAAAAGCGCATCCACGCCTTCAAAGCAATTATCAAGTTAAACTTAAAAAGTTAGCCGGGCGACGTACCATCAGGTGTCAACTGATACGTTTCCTTTAATCTAGCATGGAGTCAGCTATCTCATCTATGGAATGGACCATTACAAGCTCCTACAGGGCAGCGTTATGAACTAAATCGGTGCAAGCCTCTCATCAATGCTCCACATCACCCAGATGACATACGATGGCTTACTGAGGATATCCAAGCGTTTCTCTTTGCTCATAAACTCCTGAGCAGTTGTTTTCGCGTTTCGTGGATCAATGAGGTCTAGTTCTAGCCAAATGACCTCGCCATTGCCGAATCCTTCCTGTTTCAATTTCGCGATGGCTTCCTCTGCTTTCGTCTTATTCCGACCAGCCATGTAGACCTTGGCGCCCTTCCGCGCGAGGTGCTTGACAGTGGCATAGCCAATACCGGCGCTAGTCAGTAAGTTAAGGTTTTGAGCGCGTATTATTAATAAGTAGACTTGGAGGCTACGCACTTTCCGCCAGTCACGATGACGACTTTACCAGACAAGTCCGGCAGGTCGGTAAGCGGGTTGAAAGATTTGGAAAAGAGACCCATGGTGGCTGGGAGTTGGATATGATTCCTCACAGGGTCAAGAGATATCACGAAAGCTTACAAATGTGTCTCCTGTGATCGACACCGAAAAAGGCAAACTGGTACATATTTACATAAGCATGTGGCGCAACAGAGAGCGCTCGGCCAAGCATCCGTCTTGACCGACTCCCTTCTTCCCAAACATCAATTCACGCCGCATTATATTCTGCCAGGATATCCAGCCCATCCAATTAGCTGATTTAATCTTTGAATTACTGCAAGTCGCGTTTTACAACCGGTGAAATATGCCAACTGACACAGGCGTTTGATAGTGTCTGGGCAGAAGTGGCATCGTGTCGACCGGAAATTCAGTGAAATCAAAGAACCTGTCATTAACTGGCTACTTGATTGCGCCCATTGATTTATGGACGCCCGCGCGGGAACCGAATGAAGTGGGGTGCGCAATCCGCCTCAGAATCGTGGCCGTGCCTGCCGGACGTACGTTTCAAGAGTTTCAGTTGTCCTACTGATGTCATCATTTCGATATATGTACCTTCCGTGCTTGTAATCGCCGTCGGACATTGTGAAGGGTGCGTATCTTCCCCGTTGTGTAGCTATCGACGATTACTATGCTGCTACGCATCATCCAAAGCCTTGCCGACCCCAAGGGACAAACAATGCATGCAGTCCGTTGGAGATGGTGCTTCCGTTAGATAATTAAGCAGCAGCTTTTCAGCAACCCCCATACCATGACCCATACCTTGCCCTCTCTGAGTGCTAATACCCGACTTTTTCCATCCTTTGATAGAAGGGGTATCAATTCATATTCAATGCTAGTGGCAATCGTCAGCCAGTCACATCGATTTCTCGAGTGGACTCCTCACTGATCATGATAGTACCAGGATCAGCGGACGCAGGTTCTTCTCGATTACCGTCAGGAACAAGCTGGTACTGATTGCCCGTGTCAGGGTCAGCAGCATGCACGCTCTGGCGGACGTATTGGGGCATATCGTCTTGTGATATCCCCCTTTGTTGGAGTGCCCGGACCACTGAGTCAGCTGAAGGTACACAACCAAACAAGTTGAGTGAGCTTCGAAATGCGAAGCTAAAATGGTACGTACGCGTTGAAATTACGACGTGACGCCCCCCATAGATATCCGCCGAACGAAAAACGACTTGGGTGTCACGCCGCTCAGCGTCGACTAGGTCGTCGTCGAGACCGAGCCTTAAGAGCGTGGCTGAGAACCTGAAATCGGCCGTCTGCAGCTGCGTGGACGCGCCATACTCGACATGCACGGGGACGTCTCCCGAGCGGATGGGTGTAAACGTGAGATTCAGTGGTCGCTTCTCGGAGGCTGCTTGAATCCGACGTGATAATCCGTGGTGCGGAGATAGACGGTGTAGTACACCATGGCCCCTCTCGAGCGGTGCAGAAATAGTGGGCGTGAAGAGAATGGCGAGTAAAACGAGACCGGATAGAGAGTGCTTCATCTTGCAAAAGAGAGGCACCTCGAAAGGAACGTCCGACTTCACGACGAACGGACTGAATTCAAAGGTATATATTCTGCATCTCGGAATGTGTAGAAGCGAATTACGACGAGCCTCGCTCATCTCCGTTGAAACATCATCCACTACTTATATGAAGGAAATTTTCGAAAATTTTCTTCGATCAGAAACGAAGGAAGCAGGAGTCCGTCGGCCGTCTTAAACACGCAAAGTAAATGGGGAGCTCGGAAAGTGTGCGGCTTAATCAAGATAATGGCGTCACGAGAAGAAGTCGATGACGATGCTTCAAAAGCGTTATTCGACGATTAGTAGGCGTCGACATGGTCAGGTACTTTGTTTGACTGCAAGAAGATCACATGAGTTATAGAAGCGAAAACACCACCTTGAGGGCCGTGACTCTTGCATCCCAGGTGAGCACATAGTCTTACCCCAGAACCAGCACCTACTCACTTTCGGCACTCCACTAAAAGAAGAAAAATAATGCAGTTATCTCGATCAAAGTTGGCCGTTGTCACGCCGAGTGTATGCCGAAGCGGAGTTTCAAATATCATCCGGAGTATGCACAGACGGGCCGCGACGTCGAGGACAGCGAGCTTCCACCAGGGATCCGGAATATGAGACCCGGATGGAGCTTGCTGTCAAGGCCCTCACTGTTGCCGGACTGATACAACCATCAAAGCGCGGTTGCGACTCACAAGGTGAGCAAGTCACCCAAGATCTTGGGCGACCCAACGTTGCATCACAGGTTTCCCGCCAGACGCTAAATGACCGTGTAAAAAGTATACACAAGGCCCGCTATCAAGCCTACAAGGACTCGCAGTTTCCCAACGAGGCTCAAGAGAACGTCGTAAACGAATGGCTCGTCCAGAATTCGTGCATGGCTGCTTCCTTGCATCCTCGTGATTTACGCGCCCGTGTGTTCGAGATCACTGGAAAGATCCCAGGAAATAACTGGCATCGGAAATACCAATACTTACCTCAAACGGAACGACAAAACCTTGAGGGCATCAAAGCCTCGCCATCTTGACCCGAACTCAGGATTTCAATCGAACAAACGTCGATGGTTACGTTCGACTTCGAGCGCAGATCGAGAGAAAACGCTCTGCCGCTGTGGCCAGTTCCTCCGAGTCATCAGTTGAGCCATCAACGCCGGCGCAGTACGGTCTTTAGCCTCGACGAAAGATGCATTTGTTCCAAACCTGTCAAACCACCACACTTCGGATCTCCCCTCGCGGTCGAGCGGGCGCATGTCTCATGACGCTCCCTTGATGCCCCACTTGTCATACCATACCTACTCACACATTAATTGCCATGGAAATAGTTCTTAGCAAATACCCTTTAATTGGATACAATACCGCTTGTAGATCTCGTAGCTCAAGCCACTTGTCTACGTTACTAGGTGATACATAGCATCAGAACTTGGTTCCGCGTCTCAGAGAACGAAAACTCAAGCACAGCGTCACTGGAAGGCCGATCGGGCGCTGTCTCAAGGGCACAAGATGCTAGAAACCAGGGTATCCTTAATTCCCATCGGAAGTGCAATAACGGAACAAGGTATCTACAAGAAAATAGGGACGCAGGGGAAGTGAACGACGAGTATAGACCAGTTCAAGCTACTGAAACACGATTTCCATCCGTACAGTGAAACGTCATAAAATTTCGTCACCCAGTAGGTCACTGTCGTCTACGAGGATGCGGGCTCGTAATCCAGGTCGATAGCTAGCCCAAAATTATCAATGGATTGGATCACACTTCTCGTGCGAGCGCCTCACCAATATCAATAGCGATGCCAGACTGGGCATTGCTGGCAGGAGCGAGCTGGTACACTTTACCAGTGCTGGGATCCGTGGCATACAAGTTCTGGCCAACGTATTGGGGCATCTGGGACTGAGTCACGCCGATCTCGTTGGCAGCCTGAACGAAGGCGTCCGCTATGGAGGCGCAAGTACGCAAAGTTAGCATCCCAAATAACGATACAGCGAGGTACATACACGTGTAAACCGTGACCTGACGGCCTTCATTTGGATCCGTCGAACGACCAGAGAGGCCATTCGCGGGAGGGAGTGGTGAAGTGACAACCACGTTGTATTCCTCGAAGCGCTTGGAGAGCTGCTCGTCCGCTTCCTCGGTGCCGCGCTTGATTGCGATGAGGCTATTTGTGAGCTGGAGGGTAAAATACAAGTCCAAGGTCCGTTTTCCGAGAAGATCTTTATGCATCGTGACGGTCGTTTCCACGTCTCTGATACTGATGCCAATGTTGGTGTAGCCAAATGAGAATGATAATGAGACGTCACGTTTGGACAAAGCTACGTGAATCATGGGAATAGTTCATGGTAAGCGGAAGCATTTGAAAAGCAAATGATGTCCCTCACCCGCCTCTGTTGGTGCAGCAAAAGAGGGCGTGAAGAGTGCAGCGAGAAGAACGACAGGTGAAAAGGAGAACTTCATCTTCACAAAAGCCTTGGCCGAGAGTGAAAAATTGTCACTGAACTCACAAGGCACATTGCTGGCCTTTATATATCGTTCTCTAGCGGAATCAACCGAGAATCCAAACCCTTCAAACCGAGTGGTGGCGCCTGCAAAAGCGTTTTAGGTCCGGAGGGGACACATTCGTCATAATTTTGGGGTCAATTGACCGAATACTACACACGAAAAAGGTGTCTTATGAACGTCACTCACTGACAGATGACGGTAAACGAATTATGTAGAATCACGCAATGATGCCATTTGGACGGCATCATTTCTGGGGATTCGCTGGACGAGGGTTGGGACCAAGGAGCTGGCTGACATGCGTGTTATCTGCCCATCAAGCTTCGAAGTATCACCTGCAATCGCCGAACAATCGAACCTTCTTTTGGAAACGAGTTCAGCAAGTCATACTGTAATAAGGCCCATTCAGATTGCTTAGACGCTCTCGCACGAAGGAGCGGAAGTGGCACAAGGCGTGAGCTATGGCCCCCGACCACCCACCAGGCTTAGAATGTTTGAGGCAAGACCTACTTGAACCTCAGCTGCATTCTACCAATGGGCAATGCGCACACCCTAGCCTTCACGCATGTATGACGAGGAGACTATTGTGCGAAATTGCGCTCAGGGATTGGCGGGACCAAGTTGATGCGTCCATGTGTAGTATGATCAGTGACGACCGACGTCTAAGTGAGGATGCCTCATATGGATAGAAGAGATATCAATTACGGAACAGGACGTAAAGACTCACGAGGGTCGGTGATATCTTGTCGCACTGGCAGTATTATTGTCCTCCTTGACTGGCCGGCCGCCATCAGCAGAAACCACAAGTTACGTGCTCGTTGAGCTGCACTTTTGCCACATCTCGACATTAGAGAAGCGGACAATCGCATCCTTGAACTGATTGACACTGTTCCCAAGCATCAGGCGAACGTTCGATCATGACAAGTGCAGCATTGTCCTGGTTGCCCAATTGTTAAGTGGAAGCGCGAGAAAATTAAGGTATTCTCACAAATTTGTCGTTATTTATGTAGAGGAAAACAAGCTCAGACCAAGTCACAAAGATGTGCTTCAAGTTTCTCCCTGGCTTTGATGATACTCCGAAAAGGGTAAGCGAACTCCAAGCGAGTTGATTGAACGCTGAGCGCTGAGTGTGACTTCACGGAGACGACTCGGAGTGAGTCGCCCCCATGATGAACTTCATTCCACTGACGGACAAGTCTATCATACGACGGCTTACCTTGTAGTATGGCCTGGCCACCCTACTTGGTTTCTGTTTCGCACTCGCGATGGGAGCTCACCAAGTTGCACTTTCCAAAAGCCGCGGTGTGAAAGCGGAGGAATTATGGAAACTCTTCGTATTATGTACCTTTCTCACACGGCGCGTGTAACCCTTCATGACGCTCCTCCGTCTCCACGGGGGACCCGCGGCTCGTGCGAGCACCCGCAGTCTTGGTCTGGGGCGTTGCATGCTCACCCGACGAGCGCTCTCCACCATCGACTGTAACCTCAGCCCAAAGCAACTTGCAGGAACCGCCCTCGCACACCGCTGCTATGTCTTTCTCCACACCCTCCAACCCCCAAACGCATATCCCGCCAAATACACTACCCCAGTTCAGCGCAAGCTCCTGCTCGTCACCGCACCCTGGGGCGGCGCCGTCAACTTTGCCTGGTCCGCGTCGCAGCCCGTACACCCGCATCCTCCAGCCGAAGAGGACGCACAGACATACCATCTGACAGCGTTTTCGAGCGCACGAGGCAAGTTGGAGATTGAGGCGGTGTCGCTTGCGAATGTGGAGGACGTCGGGAACGCGTTACGAGTGCACGTCGAGCCTCCCACGCCCGGCGCGTCATCGACATCACCCTCAGACGACCTCCATCTCTACGTGTGCACACATGGCGCGCGGGATTGTCGATGTGGCAACACGAGCGGCGCGGTCGCGCGCACTATCCGCGCCGAGCTGGATAGACGTCGACAGCGCCATCCATCCGATCCAAGCTCGCGTATCAAGCTCGCAGAGGTTGGGCACGTAGGTGGGCACGAGTGAGTTCATACCGTTAGCTAGGTGACCAAAAAATCGGACACGGAGCTGGCGTGTTCGTATTGACGACACTGGGCACATAGATATGCCGCGAATATTTTGGTGTATCCTCATGGTGAATGGTGTGTCCGCGCCCCAAATGTATTTTTCCCAACGGCTATTTCATTAATCTGACTGGATAGGCTTGGCAATGTGAAGCCTGAGAACATTGCAGAAATAATAGATGCTATATTGGCACGACCCGTAAGGCCCATGCATCCCGAGGAGATGCCTATTTGTCCATCGCATTGGAGGGGTCGCATGGGGTTGAGCAAGGATGAGCAGATAGAGCTCTTCAACCGCTTTTCTTATAAAAACTGATGCATCGGGCAGCACGAGAGCGTGGATCAAATGGATCATATAGATCATATACCGACAACCCAATGTAGGACTTGTTATTCGTTCAACCAAACAAACGTCGTTCTAGTAGGGATGACAGTGTCCACCGCAACCTCCTCAAGGTTGGCACCACCCTCTATTCTCTTGAACACCTTCACCCCAGCGGTGCCTGCATACCCAGCAGCAACAATGTACGCATCACCACCACAGCCTGCCTGCTCACCAGACATCATCCCACGAATCTGATCAAGGCCAGTATATACCTGGTTGCGCAAAACGAGTTGGTTGTCCACATTCTCGAAGATGGCAATGGTGTCTCCCCGAGGGTCTTGCACGCCCGTATTGCGATTCGACGCGTAGATATACGGTGTAGGATACTCTGCACTCGGTTCCGGAATGAGAATTTCAGCAGCGGCGAATGCAGAGCCTGCGGGTGGGTCAGGGGGGATGATGGAAACGTTCGAGAGGATCTGAGATGTGCCGTTGGGGTAGGAGGGGACATGTTGGACGGTCAAAGTACTCGTCAACTCGTGAATGATATACAACATATTATCTGCGGCACTGTCAACAAGAAGCACCAACGAGATGGAGTCAAGGACGACATACCTCTGATACGGATATGGCGAGGTCCGCTGCCGATAGGTTGCTGGATTTCACCATGGACGACATAATCGCCGGGGTTGCCATCGACCTCGCCGAGTCGCCAGACCTTGTCGCTACCCTGTACGTGGTTGAGATACCGAATCGATACACTTGGACTAGCTGACCTTATCGGGGATGAAGACCTCACTGCCATATTGGTAGGTCATGTGAGGTTCCGAGATACCCTCGGTACCAGTGGTGGGGATGGGGAACGTCCAGATGTCCGAGTCATTAGAGAAATGCAAGTAGTCAGCGTCAGTGGGGACGACACGCGCTGTACCAGAGTTATACTGTGTGGTGATCAATGGAGCGGTCATGCGAAGTTGCGAATACGCGTACGTTGGTAACCGCAACCTGGCCTGTGGACAAGCCAACACAGTAATTGGGACGGCTTCCCCCAGAGCTGAACGTATCCACCAGAGTAATGTTGCCTTCAGGGCCAACGGTGAAGGATTGTATAGCACCATCTGGAGCGTTCTGGTTGGTCGCGCTAGACTGACGTACTCGGATCGAATCATGGGTGAGACACACGAGGCACATACTACAATATACTCTTGTTCGTTGGGTGAGAAATGATCCACGATGGGTTGCCGCCCGTCAAGTACTGGTCTAGGTAGGTCAAGGAGTTGTCATCGGTATTGAACAGGTAAGATGCGATATAAGCAGTATAACCGCCAGCGAGAATCGTAAAGTCGACCATCGAGAATGGTTGTTACGCGTTCGAGACGAGACGGAGTTTGAGATCGTTTCAGTGTGACGCGTGCCAAGTGCAAGTGTTTATATCCCCATGAATGCCCATCGCCGCGGCTTGTTCGACGTCTGAACGAAATGGGAGTACGAAACGGCGGCAGATGGGCAAGGTCGCGGATGAGAGTGGCATGACCACGGGTTCCTAGGTGAGGACGATCCAAACTTTCTGACTTACAGTCTAAGAGCTAGCAGGCCCAGGCCACTGTTTCCCAGAGTCAATAAGTAGAAGATTCTCATATCTCGAGCGTGAGTACATACGGTGTGCTGATAGACCGTCACCTCGCCGAACGAACTCGACATGGGGGAACTGGCATCGGATCACGAACGCAGTGCGGAATTGAGATGATCGAGGGGACACTTCTCAGACATTGATGGCATGGCTTCTGCTGGGACCATAATGCGGCCGAAAGTACCGTACCGGTGGTCAGCCAATATGACAGTTGGTCGGGAGGTCCGAGGAAACGTATCGAGATACCCAGGAGGGACAGTATAGTACAGCGCTCGAGCGCCATCCAACAAAAAGTAGGGCCAGACTCCGAGTCGGAAGTGCCAACAGATTATCAGCATAAACCTTGTGGTACATGACTAAAGAGTCCTCTCGTTTTCGCACTCGAGAGAGTGCAGTAGCCTATACAATTGACCGTGAGCGAATGGATCTGTGCGGAGGTAGGGCCGATGTCCGTAAGCGGCGACTCGGAAGGATACACAAACATCGTTTACGGAAGAGTTGCAAAATTGGCTGATCTTCTAAGTCGTTGACCGTTGACGTCTGGATTCGAAGCAAAGACGACGCAAACATTGACAAAGTACAGGCCGCGGACCACTTGACTCTCATGGTGTAAAATGAGTTGGTGGATTAAAGTAGATCATAGTATATCAAATCTAAGGTAGTGGGTGTTGGTTCGTTCTAGTGAGGATGACGGTGTTCACCGCAACCTCCTCAAGATTGGCACCACCCTCTACTCTCTTGAACACCTTCACCCCAGCGGTGCCCACACCCCCAACAGCAACAATGTGTGCCGCATCACTAGGGCCTGCCTGCTCACTGGATATCATCCCACGAACCTGATCGAGGCCGGTATATACCTGGTTGCGCAAAACGAGTTGGTTGTCGACAGTCTCAAAGATGGCAATGGTGTCTCCCCGAGAGTCTTGCACGCCGAAATTGCGGTTCGACGTGTAGATATATTGGGTAGGATACTCTACAGTCGGCTTGGGGATGAGGAGTTCAGCAGCGAGAAATGCTGAGCCTGAGGGTGGGTCAGGCGGTGATGGAAATGTTCGAGAGGACCTGAGATGTGCCGTTGGGGTAGGAGGGGACCTCCTGGAGGGTCAACGTGCTCGTCGTCTCGTGAAGGGTGTACAACATATTGTCTAGAGCACTGTCAACAGGAAGCATCGACGAGACGGAGTGCAGGGACGGCGTACCTCTGATACGGATATGGCGAGGTCCACTACCGATAGGTTGTTGAATCTCACCATGGACGACATAATCGCCGGGGTTGCCATCGACCTCGCTGAGTCGCCAGACCTTGTCGCTACCCTGTGCGTGGTTGAGGTACCGAATCAATCAATCCACCTGGACTTGAAAACTAGCTGGCCTTATCTGGAATGAATACTTCACTACCATATTGGTAAATCATGTGAGGTCTCGAGACACCCTGCAGCTGGACACCGGTGGTAGGGACGGGGAACGTCCACATGTTCGAGTCGTCGGAGAAAAGTAATCACCGTCAGTGGGGACGATACGTGCTGTACCAGAGCCATACTGTGCGGCGGTCAATGAACTAGTATTACCCGGTCGATTGACCGTCCGGTGGATCGTCCCCGGGCCGGTGACTCGAGTAAGGCGAGGTGGTCGAAACTGAGCATATAGAAATGCAAACAACCAACGACGAGGGCCATGGTGAGCATTGTAGTAACTGCCAGACCACTCAGCGGATCTAAAGGTTGCTTCGTTGGACACGGTGGCGCTGTTCCGACCCTGATTGCTCTCTAAGTTACCTTACAGTAAGTTGGGTCAGTCATGTTTAGTTTGCTCTACATAGTTCCACTTGCATTTAACAACAATCCCAGGTTCGAATGTTCGAAATTCTACACATGGCTTCGCAGTTAGCTGTAAACAGAAGATTCTATCGCATCTCGATCGTGAGTGGTGCAAGCGACTCAGATGTCACGGACCCTGGGCAACGTCTCCATATGCTTTACTTCTGCTTCGCTCCTATCAGAAACGTTCCAGCACGACGATTCTCTATCGGAGGGAACACCATCATCGAGACTGGCAACTGTCTGCTCGTGTCTTTCTTCCACGCAGTTCCCTCGGCTACACACAATATCAATATCTGCGGCGATAAACACTACAAACCGGTCAGCACCGTTTGTGGACCCACAAAACAGAACTCTGACAATGTACAAGCACAGAGACAAAAGTGTGATCGCCACCGAATACCTTACCCCATACATGATCAAATATGTCAGTCACTGGGCGTGTACGGTAGCATAGACTCCACGATGATCGTGAGTATGCTGAAATGTGGAGATACATATTGCTCTCCGAGGGTTTTCTTCATTTCCATCCCCTGACGAACCAACCAATAGCAGATCATGGACATCAAAATTGCGTCCAGGAAGACCGGAATTGCGTAGTACACCAGCGGGAATAGAGGACCAAGCCCGGTGTAATGACTGGCCGGCCAGGTCTGTTGTAGCCCAGGTCCCCAGAATCCCTATGACTGGTTTGGCACGGGGTTGAAACGGCGCCACGAAGAGTGAGAGAATCATACTTGCTGATATTTGCTAACCACAGGATGGAGGGTATGATGATGACACGAAGGCTGTCCCACACGATTCGACAGCGGTACGTCTGGAAGGGAACGGGTAAGGTTTACATCTGCTTCACTCGGTCTTACCATGAAGCCATCTGTCATCTGCTGCAGAATGATGATCACCCACGTCCCAGTGTCCAAGTATACACATGAGGGTTCTCCGTACGTGAACGCCATCGGCCAGCCCGGATAGGTTCGATCCAGCAACCACATTTTTTGACCGTATATCGCAGTGACAGATACCCAAATCGTAATCATGAGGAACGTCAATTATGACACACTGCTGAAGGCTGCATAAAACGCGTCGGATTTAGGAGGTTTTCTTCTACGAGTCAGGAAAGATTCGCATGGTCTTGAAATAGAGGGCCAGTTGGATGCCTGGCAGTAGACCGGTGAGACCACACGACACGAACATCGCCTCTAAGAGTCACCATACAGGATATTTTGCAGGCTTATAACGCGTTCTCGTATACATGGCATTATATATGTGTAATAGATGACGTGGTTGAAACCAAACGAGCAGATGCTGAAACTTGGGTGTCCAAAACTTGTCCAAAACAAAACAAAAAAACTGAGAACATAACGATATTGTGACTCCCCATCAATGCCATCATGCCATCATGCATCATGCATCATGTGTCGCAGTAAGCCGGGGGTTCAATACGTACAAATCACACCAAATATAGTAACTTTGGTCCCAAACGGTCTTCACGTTTCTGACTGACCGATCACTTACTTACTTACTTTTACACACACCACGATGCGCTACGGTCTACCAAGATCGCCGTCGCCATCCCCAGTGCGTCGGTGAGTATCACATCCTCGAAGTATACCACCGCTCACGCCCTCCTAGCCATCCCCGGCGGACTTCTGGCTTTGGTCTCCCCTCAGACTCTGAGAGCGAACCCGAAGAGCCCATCAGCGATGTCGAGCACACCCCAAGCTCACCTTCTTCTCTCACCGACTCTGTCTGTTTTGATTCAGATGGAGAGCCACCCGTCACATCCCCTTCGTGAGTCGCTTTCGTCGTACACCCTATCGTATCCCTCATGTTCAACCCTCACGTTTGGATGCCACACGCGCGCGCGACACAGCACGAGACGAGAACCGCGCAGCCCTGCGGAACGGCGACACGTCGAGGAAACCGTCGCTGCCATACGACTTCGGACGCGACATCACGACCCTTATGAAGAATGGGAGAAACAGACGCGCAAAGACGCATTGGTGCGTGTTTTCCGCTGACGCTCGCTGGAATGCCACGACTCATGTGTGATCCCGCTAGCGCACGGCACGTAAAGAACAAGCAGAGATCCTGCTCGGGACGCACGACCAGCGTGCGAGACGAAGGGATCAGGACTTGCAAACACTCGCTGCAAAACATGATGAACAGATGGTAGAAGTGCATATGCTGTTGTCGGCACTCAAGTTGAAGCAGCAGTCGGAACTGAATCAACTCAGGATAGAGTTGAGCGAGCAGGACAGGGCACAACAGGAACGCATAGAACGAGTCATACGAGTGGAAGAGGAGAATCATCGAAAAAAGTTGGAGGCAGAGGCGAAGAAACGTGAGGAGGAGGAGCGCCAAAGGAAACTAGAAGAGGAGAGACGATTAGCCGAGGAGGAAAAGAAGCGGCAGGAGGAAGAAGAGAGGCTGAGGCTGAAAGAGGCAGAAGAAGCAGCGCAACGAGCCAGGGACGAGGCCGAACGGGAAAAACGGACATCACTGGCAGTGGCAGAAAAGAGGAGAAACGTCCTTGGTATGACCTTACCCGAGGAAGACTGGATTCATGCCCGCCAGACGCTCAAGGTAAGTGCGTTACCCTCGACGGACATTGCTGCGGGACCTAAGAGGCAATGCCGTAGAACCTTAAAGCTGGTCCAATGAAGACCGTCAAGGGCGACAAGGAGTTGAAGCCGCAATGGAATGCTATTCGGAGACAAATCACTCCAAAGATAGGCCAACTGACACAGGACCCGGCCACTATCGCGCGGATAGTGAGGCGTTTCTTGCATTGTAGCGTGCCGCTTACGAACTTATCACTAGACCGACCAAATTTTTGAACTGGTCTATCCACAGCAAGGTCTCCCGCAGCTTCTGTACCTGGCATCACTTTCCTCTTTAGCAAAGGCAATCTTGCTGCAAGCGGAGACGGAAGTGACGGCGGAGAAGAAGAGCGCCATCCCTCTCGCGCTCGTCACCGCGAACCTTTTAGAGAGGTTGCCCGTCTTCCCTGACATCTTCTTCGCTAAGCTCGTGCAGCGATCCGGCGGATGGCCGGTGCCTAGTGTCATCCCGTCGACCGATGTTGGTAATATTACATGGGGGGAAGGAGCCCGCACGAAAGCCATGGGATATCGCGTGAACGACTGCGAGCAAGAGTCGATGGGAGATTATGTGACACGCATCTCTGGGATGATGCGTGTGTATTTCCTCGTTATGACTGTCCCTGTTGCAACACCACTCGACAACCTGTTCCGATTACCCAGGTATTGGACGTATTTCGCTAGGATGATGAATGATGAGCGATTGCTCTCCACCGCAGTCGCCGCGCAACTCTTGTATAGTAAGTACGTCTGGAGACTACCGTGCTCGTGACTGATCGAGCACACAGCTGCGCTCGATGTGGGTGGAATGGAGGCGAAGCATATATGGGGGAAACAGTGGGTCAAGCTCCTCGAGCTCCTGTACGAGGCTGCGACAGGGGGTATTGGGGGTAAAAGTGACACCCTCCTGGGAGGTCGGACCCCTGAAGGCAAGGCGGCGTGCGTCCGTGTCCAACTCGAGATCGAGAACATCGTTCGGAATTCATAGCGCTGCTGGATTCGGTGCAATCGGATACCCAGTGTGTCGATATCACGCCACCGGTGGTTCTAGGTCTCGAATTCCAATAGAACAGGATTCAATTGGGTGTAGAATGATATCCATGTATGTGTACTGTATTGAAGGCAGCGATCTCCATCAGACATGGCTGGCCGTAAATGAAAACGGCGTGTTGCGGGGAAGCGTTCATGCAAAGTTTGTGGACTAGGTTTTCATGTTCATGAGCCACCATCACACGATCCTCGTGTGTGGCTTAGACCCCTCAGGGGGTCAATTTTGGTGAAGACAGGTGGCAGTGATCCGTGGTTCTATCGCCTTCATCTATGGAAGAAAGTGTGATAAAAAAGGGTGCTGCGAATATAGTACGTGTTGAAGCCAGATGAGTCAGTAAATGGCAGAGAGATAAGGTGGGCAGTGTTAGATCGTCGATGCCGCGAGGCGAGCGCGCCCCGTCCGAATCGGTCGGATACAAGCGTATGAGTAGATAGGCGGCGACGACCAGATCGCTGAATCGTACGACGCGGAGGGGGCATCGTACACCCTCGTACTTTGGTAAGGAAACATTGTGTGGCATGTGCCAGGCATTGTTCGACGTTGACACTCTTAAAGCGTCCCGAATGTCCCGGGAGTGTGGATGGGAGAGTTGGACCGGAGATGCTAGCTCGATCGTTGGCCGGGCCGTACCTAGAAATAATCAGACACCTTGGGCCTCATCAAATTTGGGGGTGATCAGATCACCTAGTTCCCGTCCAACGTGTCCTCGACACCGCAACGAACACACACGCCATCGGATTATCGATAACAGATCTCCTTTATTCAAGGATGCAGAAAGGTGTAGCCGAAACGAAATTAAACGAAAAAAGGGCTGTCGATGGGTTCTTTCTGCGTAATAACCCGCAGGAAGAGACAAAGGCATAAAAGATAACCGACTCATGAATACGCCTTGTCCGAGGCTATCTGGCTTGCCTGGTGCGACCACCACAGTCGCGCTTACGAAGCGCTGGCATCACTACTGCGCGGGAGAAAACACGCGGCACGCGCATGACGGCGGGAGACGGGCTGTGCGGACCCGAAGACGACGCCCTAAGCCCTACGCCCTAACCCTAGTATAGTAGTTGCACAGAATAGAAAAAGAAACACCAATAAAACAGAAAAAGCAAATATACCTCGAGAGATCTGGAACATGCCAAAGAATTCAAGCACGAGGAGGGGATTAGATCTGGATTCTGCAATGCTGTCGAGATTACGAGTGGCTCGGAGTTAGTACTTCAAGCTTGGCTGGCTGTACTGCCATTTGTTTGGTCAGCCCCAACTTTGATTAAAGTTTGGCGGTCCGAACTTTGAATTTTCGTCTCATGGTATTTATCCACCACCAGCCTGTCGAGCGATATCCCTTGTCGAGCATTTTCTTTTAGCAAACCTGGCAAGGGTTTCATCGTCTTGACCCTCATGCTGACGCTCAGTCCTGGTTCGGTCTGCGACGTGTGCGCAGAAGAGTACGGCCCGCATTGCATCCCCCATTCAATTCCCTGCGGTAAGTTATTATTCATCCCCTTCCTCCCCACCGTGAAAAATTTCTGACCACCATGCCACCGCCCAGGCCATGTCCTATGTTCCACTTGCTGCCACAAGATCGTAGAAAAGACGTTGCCGCGCCTCAAACCTGCCTGTCCTTTCTGCCGTGAACAATTCACCAGTGACGATGTCCGTCTTATCCGTATTGACTTCTCCGCAAGCGGATATGCCACCCCAAGGCGGCGGGGTGGCACGCACGAGGCCCTAGATACTTCCCTCCACCAGGCACCTCGGTTCCCGATCGTCGAGTCCGGCTTCTCGCGCACGCGTGCCGAGGCTCGTCGTCTCGAGGACAAGGTCGCCGCTGTGGCCGCAAAAAAATGTTCAGTCGAGGAAGTCTCCACTCTTCACCAAGAACTCCAAGAGTGGTTGACGCATGACGAAAAACAACAAGTTGATCACGTCCGTCCCCTCTGCCCTACTGCGTTTTTTTTTTCTGATTCACATCACAGGTTTCTTCTCTTACTCTGAGTGCTGCGCTACTCAGAGCTATCCTTGTGAATCACTTCGCTCATTCCGAGGTGACAAAAATGGCCAAATCCGTCGAGACCACTCTCAAAGGGAAGCTGGACGACATGGAACTAACCGTGACAAAGTTGGAAGCTGAGCTTAAACAGTACGTCTCCATTGTATTGTTCCGTTTCATTTCCTGATATTTCCTATAGACAGGTAAATGATTCTCATTTCAGCGGGTAATTTTTTTTTCTAACGTTGACTCGCGTAGCATACCCTTTATACCCAAAAAGTACAAGAATGCCAATCTCTGCGCGCAGAGACTAGTCGCATGGCACTCAAATCCGCCACGCGCTCCATTTCGCCCACTCGCTCCTCTTCTGCCGCCCCTACCACGGTCAGTGAGGGTCGTCGTCAGTCTGTTTCTTCGTCTGGTGCATCAGTATATGGTGTCCCTCCCCCTATGCCGCCTATGCCTCCCTCCACTCCTACGCCAGTGTCCCGCTTTACCTCTCAGCACATGCGCAGTGCTTCTGTTTCTCCTGGCTCCAGACCTGTCACACCTGCACGAATGATGACTCCTGCTGTCCGTCACGAGACACCCCTCCGCTCCTCTGCCCTCCGCCCCACCTCTCCAGTGCCACCTTCCAAACCTCGAACTATGTCCTTCTCCACTACCTCTCCCAAAAAAATTCTGCGCTCCTATTCTGATGAATCGGATAGAGAAGTGATCCATGAACGTTGGATGCCCAACCCTGATATTGCGTACAGTCCCCCCAGTGGCAAATCAATCAATTACCCTTACGCAACGCCTGCCGCCCGCTCCCGTTCATCAGGTTCCAATGCCGCTTGATACCACCGCATCTCCACATAGACTTTCTCGTTTCTTTTCGGATTTCGGCCCAGCAGTCTCCGGACTACTATCCTAATATCTCTCTTATTGCTATCTTCAGTCTCGTCTTGAATTGCTTACTGTTTCTCTCTAGTCTCGGGTCTCTTTTTCGCCTCTCTGATTCCTCGTCTCGTTGATCCTCGTCTCTCTCGTCTCTGGTGCTCAATCTCTCATCTCTCATCTCTTGTCGCTGCTCCTCCTTGCGTTAATCCTCCTTTTCTACTGTATCGTACATTATCTCCTTCTCTTCTCGTCCGTGCTGCTGGATGGATTTCTCAGCCACATCCCGTTCCATTTTCTGTTACTTATTGCCTTTGACCTTCCACACCAAGGAGAGCATTTTCTAGTGCTGTTGGTCCAGCAGTCCCATCCTCCTGTAGCATTGCATTTCCTTTACTTTCTTGTCTCGTCACGTTACATTTGCACGATCCATTCACGATGTCTTGGTTTGCAGATTTATAGATTTCTGCATTCTACGGATATCAACGACTTTGGTACATGATTCAGTTACGAACACTTTAGATACTTGAATGACATTGATGACCTTTTTGCTTCCATTTTGCGCAGTCGCTCGGATCCCGCGTTTCGTAAGTTTGGTATGTACCCTGGGCGGATCATATCTGTGAACATATGGACATTGAGTTTTCTGATCGGTGAGTGTTCGTTCGAAGGAGGCCATCTGATTCAGATGCTGTCCTACTGCCAACATCCTCCTGTAACGCGTTTCTAGTTGGCTTTCTCGTCACATCCGCCATCGCCAATCTGCACTACCACAGCATGGAACCCCTGAATCATGACAGGATGATAGGCTCGCGGCAAAGTAGTCTCCACCCCTTCACATACGCACAGCATTGACATGGTGGCGATCCCAGCCAAGAATCTTGGCGCGTTTTCGACATGTCATCATACTTATCCGTCCGGCGGCGCACCAGGATCACGCATCCTCTCTCGTCATGGCGTGCTGTAAGCCACGTTGGCGACACCGTTGGTGCGGCGGTCGCGTGGCCGTCCATTTCGGTCGATCTCGAGTGAGCACGAGGCATCGTTGTCAATATTCAAACGCTCAAACGTTCAAGTTTCGAGAACGGCTGCGAACCTGGAAGGATTCGAATTTCAGAACGTGGTACGTACGTACGCTAGTACACGGAGGAGGTTTCGACGCGCGAGGGCGTGGCTGTGGACGGTTGGACGAGATAAGGCCAAAGTGAGCCATGATGGCATGCGAGCCAACGGTGGTGCTGAGGTACATACACGGCGGCGGACGGGATGGCTGAGACTGGCATGGGTGCAACGTTGACCACACGTGTTTGTGACGCGCCATGACGCATACGGGAGTCATTTACTAGATAAGTATTCGACTAGAAACCGCCGCGCCAGGTTGCAGGTGACAGTGGGTCCCCTCGGAGTCCTCCATTGGCGGCCTGAGCGATACGCTCAGGCTGACAGTGGAGGACTTTCGTGCAGGGTTTCTGGCATTGATCAATTTATTTCAACAGACACAGGTGGCCGATCGATCAGTTCAAGCGAGTGGAACCGGCGGTGGAATGCTGTTCTATCGACCACACACTGGCATACGATGTGACGTTCTGAATTCAATGCGACATCGTTCACCCTTTCGGTACGTGTTTCCAACTTTCCACCCATCTCGAGATCAATCGATATAGCTATTCTATCTATCCATCGTGTGTCTCGGGCCCCTGACAGCGAAGGGTAATCGTGCCTCGAGGTTCCAGGATGGTGTTCCGGAGGGCCGCCAACGTGGATTGACGTAACGTCTTCTATCAGTTATATTATCCGTCTCGTGGTGACCCTCTTTGAATGTGGGTGGTGATAAGCAGATGCATCAGTACTACTGTTACTGTAACTGTATCAACGGGAGTCCGAGCGGCTGATCGCGGTGGTGTTCATTCGGGACGTCACTGCGATGTTCGGTCGATGGGTTGGGTACTGTGAGCACTCGGTATGTACATATGCATGTATGTAACTCAGGCTCAGGTTCGTGTCCTCGAGGGAGGATCGTGGAACGTGACTGCGACGAGTCTTGTACTATACGGAATTCCATCCTGTACCCTTTTTTCTTTTTCGTTTTTCGCGACCATATCAGGATGTCTAGCATACATATGCATGTCTCCATGATGGACGCATAAACGCAAGCGATACACATGTATACATACGATTTAGGTATGCAATGGGGCGGAGATGGCGGGCGGTGCGTCATATCCGCAGGCCCGTGCCTCGTCGATGCAGCGTGTTGGTAGGGTCACTGAACCACTTTTGTCCTAGGCTTCCTGCTTCTTCAAAGTTGTATCATACGCGTGTCACATCGACGTTGTTCAAGGGACTTGGCCCTCGGGTCCGCGTGACATTTGGTTGGGTTTCGGTGTCGAGGTCGCTTGTTCACATGCGAAGTAATTGTGTGTGCATTCGTGGTATCTGAACCCGCCGGTCCGACGACCGCGGAGACTCAGGGTATACTGCGCTGGAGTTTACAGGTTCGTGTCCATTCAAGTGCCATTCTGATCGGCCGATCAAGGTAACGATCGATAAAGCGATAGATCAATGATAGGGGACTAGCGAGAAGTGGACAATGACAATTGATTCAAAGCAGTCGACGTTGACGGCCACATTGAGATACGATCGATGTCAAGATACTACACATAATCGTACAGCATCCACTTGGTGTGGAGCGCAAATTTGTCGCATGGTACACCCTTTACACGGCGACCTTGGCAGCGTGTTGGGCCTAAAGCAGGGTATGTACACAACGTTGTCAATGGACGATCGGGACGGTGGGACAGGATTTGGTACTGACATTGCTATTGAGGTTGAGCGCCGTAGCGATCGAGCTGAATTCCTGCTGCGTCGGCTTGACGTTGCCTGCCAAGACTAGAGACGGGAGAGCATCACGAGACATGAGCGATTGTGATCGTTACTCTCGATCGACGAGGTCACGTACTGTCTTCGACGCGTTGCGTGCTCAAGCCGGTCTTGTTTGCGAGCTGGGCATTGTTGTACCCTACCGTGGGTTGAATTCAAGATCTGTGCGCGGTGAGTACGGGATGTGACGAGGCGCACCTGTGGCTGCCAGGGCGTTGGTGATAGCGGAGCACTGAGGCATGACGATATAGGTGTAGTTGGGTGGGGTGGGATAGTGTGATGGCTTTGCGCCTTCTTATCTAAGACTGGGATCAGCTGAACAAGAGAGATGAACAAATATGTCAGCACTGGTTGTCTACTGGACTTGTCACGTGCAACTTGTAGGAGTGATCGAGTACTGGAACAACGACGGGCGAATTCGTGGTATGCATTGGCAAGAGACTTGGAATTGTTCGAAACTTGGAAAATAACATATTGTATTTGTTTGATCCTCCTTCATAGAAAGAAATTGGGTGGCGCTCAAGATAAGCTCTTGACACTGTATTTGTGTTTGTTTGGCATCGCTTCATACCGTCGAGAAGTTTGAGTGAAGCCATCTACACACAGTGCCAGTCAACGCCTGTACGCCTCAAGCCTCGTCAAAATGGTACGTGTTCAGTGCCATAGGTCGCGGGACACGTCGAGACATGCAGCTGTCTGGGTGTGCCGTCGATCCGGTGGAGAATTGATGATGGATGACGACGCTGACGGTTGGATGTCTACAGCCTCCCAAGAAGAAGGTCGCAAAGGAAGAAACCACCGTCTCGCTCGGTCCTCAGGTCGCTGAGGGAGAGCTCGTTTTCGGCGTTGCGCACATCTATGCCTCGTTCAACGACACCTTTGTCCATGTCACTGATCTGTCGGGTAGGGAAACCATCTCCCGTGTCACTGGTACGTCGTGTTACCATTCGCATTGAACCAGCCGTCATCTGAGCCATTTCAAAAGGTGGGATGAAGGTCAAGGCAGATCGTGACGAGTCTTCGCCGTACGCTGCCATGTTGGCCGCTCAGGATGTCGCAGCACGCTGCCGTGAAGTCGGTATCACTGCACTTCACATCAAACTTCGGGCCACTGGTGGTACCGGCACAAAAACGCCCGGCCCCGGTGCACAGAGCGCACTCCGCGCGCTCGCTCGTGCGGGTATGCGTATCGGCAGAATTGAGGATGTGACGCCGATCCCCACCGACTCCACAAGGAGAAAGGTAATGCACCACGCGCGTTGTCCTCGGTTGTTCGGTCTCGCTGATCACGCTTTTGATAGGGTGGTCGCCGTGGTCGTCGTCTGTGATGTCGTGTGGTTATATTTCTATCCGCATGTGAATGCCATGATTAAAAAAAGTGTTTTTTTCGCCTGTCGTTGCATGTACTCTGCTCGTAATTAATGTCGCTGATCGACGCGCATCAGGTGTTGTCTGAGACACCTGCCCCGCGGTCGTTCGTCTTTTCTGTGGTAAAACAACAATCAGGGTGATGCTGTAAAAACGAGGAATGCCACGTGTTGGTCCCCCTCACTCTTTCCTTCGACCCACTTGCAAGGTGATAGCCATGCAGCTCATGCTAGCATATAGATTTCCGCGTAAGATATCAGAATGGAGGTGTATGTCGCGGGACAAGAAAATGTACCCCAGACGGACCAATCATCTTGTAAGGTTTTTACCCCTAATAGACTCCCTGTTCGACACGTTCGTTACCCAGAGCTGCGACACATGACAACGAAATAATAGATGTCTCTTTGTGAGTTTCCGTCTTCTGCCAAGTCGCGTACGCACTCACACGAGCACTTCTCTCGCTGAAGCGGTGACTATTCCATACCGACGACGAATATGCTACCGGGCAAACTCCACGCTGTTCAAGAACCCTTGTTCCGGAGGTCTGCTGAGATCGTCTGGGAGCATTCCCGTGTATCGCAATCCCAACAGTATCGACAGCCACAGTGGCTCTGGGGCTCGGGATCCTCACAAGCAGAATTGTTCAAACACACTTCTGTGGCATTGCCAGTGGTGAGGGGTGAAGTGGTCGGGGTGTCCCAGACGGGACGAGGTATACGGAACCTGCCATCACTCAAGTGAAGGAAGGGGCTGCTTGTGCTGCCATCGAATTTGTCAAGGCTGTCGCAGCTCACGCGACAGGAGGGCAGGCAGGGATTGATGATCGTCCCAGCTGCGATCATCTACGCCGATAACTCCAGATACCAGAGTCGGGTATGTCATTTGCAGCCCGAGGATTAGAGGTCGAGCATAACTCGTGTTGGTGCTGTTCCAGGTCCTCGTGCGGTGAGCTGTCTCCCGTTTCGCTGACGTTGACACCAATGCAGTGGGTTATGGAAAATCGATACGCGTTAATAATTTCCTCACCGAGCTCAACTTGGAAGAAGATGACAGGGTGCGTGCAGCTGTAAAGGAAATCATTGGGGAAATCTACCAGCGGCTCAGGGAAATGACAATCAATGCGCCAGATTGGTATGACTTTTCAGGGAATGAACAAATGCAAGTCGATTAATCTTTTCGACAGGGACACTTACAATAGCGCAAAAATCGCAACAGCACTGGCTTGGGGGGAAGACCTCAGTCCGGCAAGCATGTAGGAGTATCACAGACGTGAGCTTTGCAGCTTTCCGCTGGCTCTAGCGGGATCCTCGTCGGGCTTCTCTTAGGTGAAAATCAAGAAATTCGCAGCATAAAACAATCGCTCGTCAAATATCTCGGATTGTTACACCGTACTGGGATATCCAATGCAACCCTCGACTGCATTTATCCTTTGCCTGTGGCGATTACTTTTCCATCAACCGCAACCATTCCAACTGTCTCGGTTGCGACCATAACTTTACCTTGTCAACCGTGCAAGATTTTCTACACCCGAGTGCCATTGCATTCTTGCCAAGGTTTGTTCTCCACCTACTTGTGTATATCCCCGGCTGGCTGGCTGCTCTATTTCTGAGGTAAAGGCACAGTTTAAAGCTATCTTCGGCGGTTCAGAAATTGATGGGCGAAGTGGCCGTTACCGTGGGCACTGTACGTATCTTGTGGAAATGGCACAATTCCTAGATTATAGGTAAGCCTTTATATAAATCGTGTTGCTGACGGCGCTGATTATGTCAAAAGGGAATCTGGAACGGTGAATCTCGTCAGAGAATTTGACCTCTTACTCACCCGCTATGAAAGATGGATTTATAAAGATTCTGGCTGGTCTTGTTTCACCTGAAAATTGTTTGTCGGAGGCACTACTTGTAGCGTACTCGCGACCACCACCTCCAGCCGAGAATCCGTTCACCAAGCGACGGACGCCTGCACCCAGTGTTGTCTGCATTGACAAAGATCATCAACCTACCGTCGGTCAACGCCACGAGGATAAGGCCGTTACTCCATGCTCGCCTGGATGCCTTTGATGCCGTTAGGAAGCTTGAAACGGTGAGAAAGGATACCAGAAGGAAGATGGGTGGAGGGAAGGACGAACGACGACAGCTGCCAAATAAGGGAGGTGACTAAGCGGGAAGGGTTTTGTGCGAACCCTTTTCATCAGGCGAGCAGACTCGGACCTCGCTGTTTGCACGTTTATGCTATGTGGTGAGATCAGCCTCGACGGCCGTTTCTGGTTTCAGTTCTTCGGTTTTCGTATTTGCTATGCTCGTAGTCCACCCCGCCAGCCTCTGTGATGTTTGCCTGGATCCATACATTATCTCTGAACCCGCTAATTCACCCCACGCCATAGCATGCGGTCATATTTTCTGTCTCACGTGCGTACCCTCCTGCAGGACACCTCAGATCGCTGTTAACACGCTATGCTCCATACTCAGATGTCTTCGGAACCTCTCTCCGAGTGCATGTCCTCTCTGCCGAAAAGCGTTCCAGTCCGACCGTGTCAAAAAACTGCATGTGGCAGGTCCACCCGAACTCGACGGTGCTGCCGAAGAAATGATCGAGGCAGAAGCTGCGAAACTCCTCCAACGTGTCGCGCTCGCGTCCGGCGAGGACGTCCCTGACGTCGAAATCATCGAGGTCGTCACCGAAGTCGAAGAATGGCTCTCCAACAACTCCGCTGACGACAATTCTGTGAGTATGAATGCATTCTCATACAGTCGAGCGAGGTCGCCGTGCTCGAGCTGTCGCTGGGACATGGGGCGCAGGGCTATGCTGGCGGGTGGCCCTGCTTCCCTGGTTCCGAGTTGTTCCGCCTTGTAATGACACGCTCTTACCTATCCCACGAGTTAGCATCGACCGCTGCGGGCCGCCTTGGCCGCTCTCCAGCGGTACAAAGCATTGCAAGAGTGCAATGAGCGAGACCATGCAGAGTATCGTCGCGTCCGCCGCGAGTTGAAAGCCTATCGACGCAATGCGCACCAAGATTCAAAGACATCTCGCGCGGTGGAAGAAAGTCTTTTGGGCAGGATTGATGAGATCGAGAATAACCATGCGTTGTAAGCGCCTCCCGTTGTCTCATCCATATAGCGAAGCGGCGGCACTGACGCACTTGAGAACAGGGAAGTGAGTCACGCTGATTGTGACCGAAGGCTAAGCTCCGCTCGACTCACTCATGTTTTTCAGTTATCTCGGCTCCAGGCCGAGATTGATTCTATCCGTGGTGACGCCCAACAGCCCTATCGTAATGGTTCTAATCCCCTCCCACCACCACCCGAACCATTACCTCTTGAGCGATTTCCCGCCTTCGCCAGGCCAGGCGGGGCCGCGGATACTCCTGATCTTCTTCTATCTGCAGTACCGTATCCTCCACCTCCTCCGAGGGCACAACCTAACGGCTATCCACCCGTCACCGCTTACGGCGGAACGTCACATACTCAGTATGGACCCCCTGCCCCAATCAGCCAGCCACTCGCCGTCCCACGTGCACGGCACCCCGAAGCTCCGCGTGTAGATGAACGGAACAGAAGATCCGCGGCCCAGGAAGTCAACGGTATCAACCACCCCAAAGAAGAGAGGAGACCACATGCGGAATCTAGTCGGACAGGTGCTGCCGGGGCGGGATTCGCGAACGCGAATGTGAGATCACAAATCGATGCCGGTCCAATACCGGCCCGGTGTGTCGTCGTGGCCCCTTCTCCAGCCCCAAGCTGGGCACACCACCCGCTCGTCGAAGGGAGGTCGGACGAGGAACGGGAGGTTCGCTCGAGGACCCGCACGAACGGTACGAACGGCGTTAGCAGTGGTGGCTCTGGGGTGGACCCGCGGCTTACCGTGGATGCGCGTCTCGCGTCTGCGGAGGCATATATCCAAGGCTACGGTTCCGGCTACGACTCTGGTTTCCAGATCGCCAGGGAGCCCTCCACTCTTGCGCCATCGTCGTACGGAAGCGACCGGTCAGATCGGATGCACGGGTTCCCTGTGCAAGAATCCCCTGATCAGCCAATTGGGGGCTTGGGTTTGATGGGAGTGCCACAACCGATTGCGGGGACAGTGTCGACGCCCGATGAAGACGCTACACCAGTGAGCCGTCCCAGGCAGCTTATCAGGAGGAATACGACACAGGCTATCGACGTGGAGCGATCGGCGCGGAGGTTGGGTGATCAACCCCTCCTTGATTTGCCACAGAATGGTGGCGCCCGGAGAGTCCCGATGCATTCTATAGACCAGGTTCTCGGCGTCCGACGTACTGTGACCGACGGCGCATTGCGTCAGGCGGTCAATGGTGTTGATGACCCGACAAGGCACCGCAGAACTGTGAGCGGGGTTGCTGTGCCCCTTGCGGGAGAGAACGAGAGTCCAAGGAGCGACACCACGTGGGGCACGGTACAGACATTATCCAGGAACAGCATCAGCGGAGCTAGTATGAGCAGCCTTGGTTTACTCGTTGGACTTCACAATGGTGGGGGCAGGAGTGTTACTGGTGAATCGTACATAGGACGCGTGGGCATTGGCGAGGACGATGAGACGGAAACTCCTACCATTACAGGCGGCTTACCTGGCTCAGGATCGGATGTATCGAGCTTGGGTCTTATCAGGGAGGATGAAGGGGAGAATTCAGGCTCACGGAGTGGCCCCGTGCTGGAGAATACACCACCGCTTCGCCGTCTTGTCAGGGAGGATGAAGGGGAGTACTCAGGCTCACGGAATGGCCCCGCCCGGGAGAATACGCAACCACTTCGCCGGACCACATCCTATTCGGAGAGGAACCCACAGGTATCGGAGACAACGCAAAATCGTCAACTGCATCGTGCGAGGAGGAGCGAAGGGACGAATGACCACCGTCACCACGCGTCACAATCAAGCATCGCGGGGGCTTTGCGTCCTGCTGACAGTGGCAGGGCTGTCAATGCCTCTAATATCACTGGCACTAATGCGCTATCTTTGCATTTTGATGCCTCGTTTCCGACGCATGACTACCAAGATCATCCGTCTGGACTTCAGATCGTTGCCCCGACACCGATTGTCGGTGGTCCAAACATTATACACTTGTGGGCCAACCGTGCATGAATAGAAAAGTTCTGCCGCATGTTCTCGACTGCTTTTTACTCCACTCTGACAACCATCAATGTATGAGACGTTTATCGTTTGTTCTGGAGTTCTCAGGGACCATGTTGTATGATTGTCGGTATTTGTGTATTGTTATATCTGTTTTAGTATACACGCCAGTTATCTCCTCCGATACATCCTTCGTTATTCCTAGAATGAGAACGGGAGAAGCTCGAGGTACAAAGTTGACGCTCATGCACATATGAATGGCAGTTCTGCTCCAAGCTGGGCCCTTGATTACAATCCAGCCCTCTTTCATGTCCTGCAAATTGGGGCAAACGAAACCACGAGGCACCCCTTGGCGTAATTGGTGACCAGAATCCCTTGATGCGGCTGAACCACCGCATTACAACGGGACGTTGGGCCTTGCGATCCGAGTGCTTATCCACGGCGCTGATCTCGAAGACGGGCACCATATCGGCCGACGTCCAGACATGGCGCGATCATAGATAAGCACTTTTTGTGTTCCTCTTTTTATGTCTCACTCTTTAAATCTACATTTTGGGAAAATGTTTCCGAGATGTCGCACATGAGAACCTTCTTGGTTGTCTGATTCTCCTGACAGGTTACTATGAATCTTCTCTTCTCTTCTCTTTCTTTCCTTGTTCTTGTTCGCTAGGCTCTCGTGCCGGGGATCGGGAGTACTTGGGATTTGACTCCGCGAGAGGGCGTTGACATGGACGAATCATTTGGCAGGCTGAGCGATAGAGCGATGGATGGCTGACAATACGTCCGACCATCTCGCGTTCCTGTGCTCTCAGACAGGGGCACCGAGATTGGCTCAATGCGCCTACTGAACATGGACGCGCGCGCCAACGATGGTACAAGTGTGGCGGGGGAAATGAGCAGTACTAGTAGTGTGTTTCGTATTGGACGCCACCCGCCACTCAAGTACTCATGATCAAGTGTCCATGGTCCACGGTGCCTTACCGATGGCATGATGCGGCTGACGATCTGTCTGCTTACTTGATCATGCGATACGCTAGAGATAACCCCAAGATAAACCTCCGATGGGAATGTGGAGCAAGCGTATCTGTTTGCTGCGATGCACAGCGATCGTGAGACCGGTCGATAAGTACTGTGGGTTGATCAATCACCCGCCCCAGTACCAACTGATCAGTGCACCCACACCCGGTTTTCAAAGGATCCGAGAGACTTTTTTCTGTTCGAAGCGTTACGTTCAGTCGGGCCGTGGGGGTTGGGAGGGAGTGTCACCTCGGCTAGCTAAATGTCATATCGTACAGGCCGATCTCAGTCACGGTGGGACCTGGCGGAAGATGCAATAAAGTATTTCATGATCCACCTGGGATCGGCAAACGCTGGGATAAGTCACATTGATCTCAGTCGGCTCAGCACTCGACTGGTTCACGCTGACGTTCTGCTGCTGCGGGTCTGGAGCTATCGTTGATGGTCGTTGGAGCAGACACTAACGGACGTTAGAGGGCGATGGGAGGAAACAGAGAGACGGCACTGGGCAAAATACATACTATAACAAGAAGCTGTGGGGAAATGGCGCTCCGGCATGCAAACCAACGTGAAGTGAAGCTAGGACGCTGTTGTTCTCCGATGGAATCAAAGATCCGAGCCAATATTGCTATTGCGTGTTGGCCGCATTGCTCGCATGTCAAATCCGTTTGCCGCAACCCCATGGCCGCTGCGGAAGTATCCGGGCGTCACAATAATGCTCGAGACAATACTGATGTCCCGATGGGATCCATTCCGTCCGGAGAGGCTATATCGCGGTGGCAAAGGCTCGAGAATACGATCGAGAATGGGTTGAGAAGCAATGATGAAGTTCTCGAGGAGCGACGCTTCCGCAGCCAAGCTTTGGACCAGAGCAGACAATGGTGCAAGCACACAATCGGCACGTTCACCGCCCAGATCTTCACCTGACCATAGTGGTGTCGCCCAAAACTGTCTGGCGTGGGGTTTCCCTGGATCCAATCACGTGTGACGCTGTGAATGGGAACGAATTCAACCACCATGGGTAACGTCAACTCGAATCCTTTCTCGACAATGAATCAATACAGCAAGCCCATTCGACTCATCACGGACAACGTGGAGGATGGCATTGTCTGTGTCAAGGAATACGGGACACACGCGACCCAGGTTCAGCATGCTGGAAACACGAGGACAATACATTCGGCCCGAGAGACTTGGTTACCGCCTCCCAACCGGAAGGGGGTAGTCCACGGCCATCCCTCCATTATCCCAGAAAGCCCGAAATGAACCTCTGGCAGGTGTATTAAACTGAGTTCAAATATGTCCTGATTTCTGATGAGACAAGTTACAAGTATGTAAACGGCTTCGATCTCACGTCGCTTAGCGGCCTCGTGCCTGCCTTATAATGTTGGCAGAGGTCCGATGTTGACATTGCTCCTGGCTGGGTGCTTGCACCAATCCAGGCCAACACGCGACATTGGCCAGGCAGTAGAGCCGCTCGTTCTTTACTTATATCCATTGCACCTTCTCCGTTGGTTCTTCTTTTCAAAGTCTTTGAGAGGGTCCTTAACCAGTCCCTTTCGCTCTCGATCATCATGCTCGTGGTCGGTCCAAACTCGACGTGCGACGTCTGCCTCGAGTGTTATACCAGCGGGGCCAACGTGCCCCATGCCATCGCGTGCGGTCATGTCTTTTGCCAAAAGTGAGTTCATGGTTGTTCGAGCGACGATCGATCATCGCACTCAACGACCCCCCATGATGGTAGATGTCTCGACCACCTGATGCAGCACAAGTGTCCCCTTTGTCGCGAGCGGTTCTCGCCCCGTGACGTTCGAAAGCTTCACGTGGACCGCGATCCCGCTACGAGAACCATCACGAGCGACCCGCCCTCGGAACCCGTGGTGATAGCACCTCAGATCGACAACGAGTCTCAGCGTCTTCTCGACGACATCGCACGCATCGTCAAGGAGGGCGGAAAGCTCAACGAGATTCGGAGGGTGATCGATGAATGTAGATCGTACTACAAGTCGCTGCCCGGCAATCAGGTGCGTTTCTCTCATCGTGTCTGATCCCTGAACGAACGATCTCAACGTGTTCTTTCACTAGTATACCCCCGTCAGGGTCAGTTGCCTCCTGCTGCATAACCTGTTGGAGGCCCACAGAAAGCTGGTCGTACAAGCGGAACAGCTACGTGAAACAACCGCCACACGTGACGAAATACGCGATCGCTTGACGTCAGAACTCGAAGCGGTCCAACTCCAGTATGATGATTTGGAACGCACGAGTCGCGATGAGAAAGACACCGCGCTTGCCATTGAGAAAAGTCTCAGGGAGCATTATGATCAGATGAATAATTTTTGGAAAGGGTGGGCATTCCGTCATGGTTTATTATTGTCTATCGCTAACGTGTTAGTTATAGCCAAGTAAGTAGACCCATTTGTCTTGGCGTAATCCGCCTAAGGCGCCGTTTCAGATGGAGTCTGTGAATCAGGAATGTCGGTCTTTACGTGAACAACTTGATCGATTCCGTTCAAGTGGGACGATGGCTCCGCCGCCTCCTCCTCGAGCGGCAGAGATTCAGTATTTCTACAAGAACGAGCCAAAACGTTCCTACTCTGGTAACGGAGACCCGACTTTGTCCAAAGTGGAGACGACCAAAGGCAAAGTCATCGATGACGACTATGACTTTCATCTCTCACCTCTCGCAGAGGTGACTGCACCGTTGGTTTCGACTGCGCCTTCCTTGATGGCTCTTGTCGACGACTCTGATCAGGAGGAGATGGCAAAGGCAAAGCGGGTCAAATCACCTATCCAAGAGGAGCCCGAGCCAGAGTCTGAACTTGAGGATTCCGGCACTGCCACCGCGAAAGTATATCCGTTCCCTGCACACCTTCAACCGCCAACTACCAAGGCAGATCCTATACCCATACCCTCTCTGACCCCGCCGTCGCGCCAGTCGAGTGTCATGGCCATGTCGATCACTGCTGATCCATGGCCATCAGGGATCTCCTGTTCCAAGCCACGAGACGACGTCGTCATGAGCAGCCGACCCGCATCTCCCATTCGCCGCTATTCGTCGGATCGCATGGTGAACCCACAAGGTCCGCGTCCCAGCAAGGACCCTTATGCGCGCGAGATGACGGATCTCAAACGACGGGATTCCACGGAGAAGGACCCCCTCGTGTCAAAGCTCTACGACCTCCTCGACAGCCCTAGACCCGCCTCGTCACTCCACGCACACATGCAACACCGCGCGGATTTCCCCGAACCGACGCTGCCGCGACCTACCTCGCGTCTGATGACCCCCTCTCGCCCATCTTCTACTGCACAACCTCCCGGCTCCTCATCGACGTCGATTGTGCATTACCCGGACGATCCTGTTGGTGCGCCTGACCGGAAGCCGTTGGTGCGTGCCAGCGACGTTGCCATGCAACTGGAGAAGGAGAGGTTAGGGAGACTGGAGAAGGAACGTCGTCGTCTGCGCGAAACGCCCTCGCTTTCCAACTCGCTCAAGGACGCCACGAACGTCCCGGTAGACGCCTGTCACCTCTCCCGGCACCGGTCCAAGGGTAGCGGCAAGACCAAGGCGACGTACCATGCGCCCGCGGAGACGTATGCGTGATCCGCCCCGAGTCGACGTGTCCCTTCTTTCGCACATTGGTTTCGACCATTCGGACATGCTAGAGCGCAATGGATTACTCTTTTCTCCCTCTCTCGCCTTTTGTTTTTTTTCATCACTGTCTTTCTCATCACATGTCTATGCAGGCTCTCGACCGAACGTGTTCGGTAGGGGCACGGCCGGGTAATGTTTATAACGTATTCGCGATACCTTGTACCCTTGCGCGTGTTGTTGGTTGTCTATGTAGTTATTAGCTGGGCTTGTGCGTGTACTACCCGAGCGACCTCCCTCTCCTTGTGTTATATGTAACGATTAGCTGTCTGTTTGTCGGATTGTCGAGTGCGGTGTTTGAATACTGGTGTAAAAGTAGAGTGTCAACACAACCTAGTTCACATGGATACAACATAGACCATTAAAATGCTACAATACGAAGCGTCCGGATCAAGCATCACCCACCGGCGCTCACGCTGCACACCGCAGCGCCGCGCCGCAAAACTGAGCGACCAATACATACAACAGCACCAATACCACCAATACCGACAGCGCCATAATCTTGCTATTCTTCCACCACATCTGTCGTCGAACCGTGCGGGCGCCGCGCCGGAACGCGGTTGCCTGTGTAGCCATGGTGTCGGTCTTGTCGACGAGGAGCTCGATGCGTTCGCCGCGGCTGAGGATTTGTTCGACGTTTTTGACCATGATGTCTTTGACGTGGTTGAGTTCTGCTTGGGCGCGGGCGACTTCGTCGACGGGCGGGGAGGTGTTGTAGGTGTGCATGAGGGAGGCGAGGGTGGGCGAGAATGTGCCTTGGAGGCCGTATGCTGGGGTGGAGCTCAACACGGCCGAGGACGAGGAAGGGAGTTCGGTGAACTGCGTGGGGTGGGGCGCGGCTTGGGCATACGGAAGGGGCGGATCGGATGCTACTTACCTTGCGTTGCAAGTCGACCAGAAACGCAAACGGGGTTTTACTGTGGTCCGCGAACGATCAGAGTCGTTCATGCCGCGAGTTTATGTGGAGGGGTGCTTACCGACCGGCTGCCTCGTCTGCCATGACGAGGTAGACGAACCCGCCCTCGGAGATGTAGTGAAATAGGTATTGGTCCCAGACATAGGTGAGTTTGCTGTCGTTTGGAGGTATCTTTGATAAGATGGTTTGGGTGGCTGCGATAGGTGATTTTGATGGATGGATGAGGAGAGACGAGTGGGCGTGCCTTGTGTAAAGTCTCGTCCACCGGGCGCCTGGTATTCGGCGAGCACGACGGGGCCTCGTGCGACGAGTGCGGTCAGCTGAGAGCGACGTGTGAGGACGTTCTGTAGCCAACAAGGACAAGTCGAGTACGCACCAGAGACATGGAATGAACCAAGGCTGACCTATGCGCAGCGTATGACTGATCGGCCGTGAGAGTTCCCACGGTCCTTCCACGACATCACTGTGTGCGCGACTTTGAACGTGTCCAACTGAAACCATGGTGCGTGTGCGAGCTCGTCGTGCTCCCCGTCGCTGACCCCACCCAGTCCGACTCAGACGCCTCGACCCGTGCTAACAGCCCGTCGAATGCCAAGGCAAACGCCGTCGCCAGACCCCCCGGTGCTCAGATTCGGTATGTCGAGAACGATGTCGCTGGCGAACGCACTGACGTTTCGTTGGCCACAGTCGACGTGCGGCCGGCTCACAGGCGTCCAAACCCAACTCCACGCGCGCAGCGGGTGCGGGTGGTTCGTCGGGGACGATGCTCAAGCTCTACACGGACGACTCACCAGGGCTCCGAGTGTACGTGTCGTTTTTCTGACATGCTCATGCGTGCTGACGAACTCTGGTCAGTGACCCTTATGTCGTCCTCATTCTTTCGCTCGTTTTCATTGGCTCCATCTTTTTCCTACACATTTCCGCTAAATTGATACGGGTGTTTGCCAAGTAATGGATATTTTTAATTGATGGTGCCTCCTTGTTGCTGTGTTACCATAAGAAGCGCAGTTGCTGTGGATAGGGGATATGACCCCGAGCCTCGTGTAGCACGACTGTCTCATGAGACCATGGCCACCAGATACACCTTGTGCACCAACGCACCCACCGTCGCATATGCCGCACGCGTGCTCGCCCGGTCGCCCGTCCTCATCATCGACTGCGAGGGCAGCAACATCGGCAACTCAGACGGCGTCCTCTCCCTCGTCTGCATCGGCACCGCCAACGCCGAGCACATCTTCGTCTTCGACGTCCTCGCCCTCAGAACACGCACCGCCCCCGCCCTCGCCCACGTCCTCGACCGCCTCGCAGACCCCTCCGTGAAAAAGATCATGTGGGACTGTCGAAACGACTTTCTCGAGATCGCGGCCACGTACGGGGTCATGCTCCAAGGCGTGCTCGATCTCCAACTCGCAGAGATCGACTCCCGCACCTCGGTCCGCGGCGAAAAGGAGTGGAAACGCATCGCCCGTCTCGGTAGTCGGCGGCTGCCGATGCCCCTCGTGAAGCAGAACCCGGACTTGTTCGCGGGCGTGCATAGTTTGCAGGGCATGGACGCGTGTCTTCGGGAAGCGCGGCTGCTGACGACGGGCAAGGACCGTAAGTACCTTCTTTTTTTTTTTTTCTTTTTTTTTTTTTTTTTTGCCTGGCCGACCCCCGTTTTTCGTTTTCGTAGCACAGGTGGTCGCGATGCACAAGACAAATGGCTCGACCATGTGGTCACAACGACCGCTCCTGCCCCAGCTCCTCCAATACGCAGCACACGACATCGAAATGATAGGGGCCCTCTACGAGCACTTTAAAGCCAAATCCTGGATCACGCCCCGCAACCAAGACGTCCTGGTAGAGCAGAGCATGCGTTACGCGTACTCGCTCTACCACCAGGGCCGCGTCGCAGACAACGACGTCTTTGGTTCCTGCGCCGTCCTCCCGCTCGACGTTCTTCGCGAGCCGAGTGGTCTGACGGTGCCGTGTCACGGCTGCAACCGAATGCAGTCGCTCCATTGTTTCACGACCAGTCGACGGGCGAAAAAGATCGTGGCAAGGACCAACTTGTGTCGGGTCTGTCAGATCAAGTTGTTGATCAAAAAAGTCGAGCGCCCGGTTTATTGGGTCCATGTGACGTCCTATGCAAGTCGATGACGATGCTCCGTGTTTCGAGTTCGCTGATGCTTGTCCGTGCAGACCTAGGCCTTGCCCTCCACTCATGGATGCTCCATGCGTGCTTGTCATGTATTCCTTCATCTTGGCTGTTGGTGATATATGCGCATTGTATGTTGAATCACCCTCCTCTATGCATAGTTGTTCTTGTAAAAGCTTGTAGGTATGATGTATAATAGGGCACGTCTAGTCTGCTTTACGATTTGTGGAATGTGTCTGTACCAGAACGACACAGGGGCTATTGACATGCGCATAGACTCGAAAAGACATGCAGATAATGCAAGCATGGATTGTAAAGAAGGGGTTTATGAATACAAAAGTTCTTCCTTGTCGCAACCTACACATCATCAAGAAATCATGTCTAGTAATTTACGCTCTTCAAATAATCCGCTAGGCCCTCGACGATGGGTGTGGCTTCTGCCGCTTGGGTTGGTGCAACATACTCGGCAACCAAGATCGCCTGCTTCGTCTTGACCAAAACACACCCATCCGCCTAAACCAAGCGTCAGCCAAAAAGGTAGTGGGCGGCATCGACCCCGGTACTCGCCCTCTGCTTGCCATAGATGCGCTCCTTGTCGCACTGAAGAGTAAAGAACTTTTGTCCGGCCAGACGAACGCCGCTCGCTTGTGTTGCTTCTAGCTTATCGAATGCGCCGATCACTGCCTTTTGTTCTTCGAGCGAGAGCTGCCGGGTCGATCAGCCCCAGGCGAGTTTGGTAGTGTGTGTGCGAGGGAGAGGTGCGTACTTTGTAGCCGGCCGAGGTTGCCCATACGCCACCCTTTTGACCTAGAATGGCGGCCCTTTGAACCTTGCCGGTTCCGAGCAGGTTCGTGTCGACGTATGCTGGGATGAGGGGTCAGATAAGGGACGGGTGGGGATGTGCAGGACGATGGTGCACCTTGCCAGGACATGAGGGTAGATGGTTGAAGAGGATGGAGAGAGGAGGGATGGGTGATCTGATTATCAAGTGTATGTAAGCCGTGCTGTGCTACATACGCTTTTTAATGGCGGCGAGGATAACGCGAGGCGTTCCATTTACATGACGATTCGCTCTCGACCCGCCAAGCGTTCCTTCTATGTCTATGACCAGATCCAAGCTTCCGATCGTTTCGCCTTCACCATCTGCGAGTCTGGTTCTCCCACTTTTCAAATGATGTTTCGATCCGCAGCTTCACGTGGGGCTGTCAACGTCCCCGGCCAAGTCGGGTTCGCAACGCGCTGGCTATCCGACGGATCATGGCCACGCGCTTCGTCCCACTCGTCGACAGGCATCGTCCTGTGCCATAGTGCATGCGACCATCTTGTAATGAACGAGCATGCGCTCGCGAAGACACGGCGTCCGTCGCACCGACCGATCGCGTTTGTTGAATGGGCAATGGCGGGTACATGTATACCTCAGTGATACTTGTTGGTAGTTTATGTTGTAATGCCAGGAGTACAAGACAGGGCACAATGAGGGCGTCGAGTACCTGGGGGATGCGTTCAGCTGTGGGGCGGTCGTCGCAGAGGCACACTGTCTCAGGGTCACAGTGACCATGTATTACATACGTAGCCACACCGTGACGCATGTTGACCACGACGGCGAGCTCGTTCGATGCGATGGCGGAAGGTTTCCAGGTGATCATCAAGTACCGTGGCGCAAAATACAACCGAATCACCTCCCCCGCGACGTCCTCCTCTGAATTCGCCATTCTGAAAAAGGACCTCGCCCATCTCCGCGTTCACTCCCCGTCCCATAGGAACGTCCGGCGCGTCGATGGCTCCTTCATCCTCCACTGGCCGACGGCGGGGACGAGTCCAAAGCTGGTGGGATTAGCAGTGCGTGGGACGGTGCTTGTGTTTTTCGTTGCGTGCGTCGCGCTGAGATGCGTGCGCTGTGCTTTTTAGGATTCCCTGCACACGCGCTGGTTCAAACTGTGTAGCGACGATCCAGATGCAATCAAGCTTCGCGAATTGCTCTCCATGTAAGCCCTCCCGTCCATCGAACCGCGGATCTCACTCGAAAGCGTCGCCTCGCTGGCTTGTTCCCCTCCCTAGAGAGTCCATCACGTTGATGCAAGAGCAAGTCGATCGTTTTTCTGCATGGCGGCGTGGGCTTGCTGACCCGAGGACGTGCGTGTTCGTAGTGGTGCTCTGATCCGTTCTACCGCGGGCCCAGAACAGGCTTCGCGGGATGCTCCGCCAGGGACCCTCACGCAGAGATTGGGTGATTCCTTGCCAGAAAAACCTGTCACCGCGTCCGTTCCACCCCCTAGTCTCCCCGCGAAACCGCAACCACCACTCCTTCCTCCTCCTCGAGTTCCTCCCAATGCCGTACGTTCGCTCTTCACGCGTGCAGTGTCGGTGTTTCTCATTCGATTGGCAGCCTAGGTCAGACAGACAACAAGCACCTCATCTGAAGAGACGGATGAGTAGCGTCGATGGCCCGTCAAGCCTGACACGCCAGAAACTGGACGAGCCGACCACGACGCCACTCCGACCGATCAAAACAGAACTCCAACCGCCCACCACCCCCAGAGCAGACCGACAACGCACATCGTTCACCCCTACGGAAGCGCCCCCTCAACCCATGCGAGACGGTGCCCCGCCTTTTACACGTGCACACACACCCACAGCGCCAAGGCTCTCAGAATCATACACGATACTCCCTTCGCCACCTCGAGAACATGGCGAGATCTACCCCACCCCCATCCCTATCCCCACCCCCGTCTCGGGTCCCCCGAGTTCGGGTATCCGACCCCCCCCTCCGGGTCATCCCACACTGTCCCTCCTCACCCCTACCTCGCCCTACCCGAGCTCCTCCTCGTCGGGCAACGGCGACCCCCACGCGCCGCGTCGGCGAGACCGCGATGTAAACCGACTGACACGTGAGCTGTGGGATACGCGTCGCCAGCTGACGGCGATACAAGCCCGCGAACAAGTCGTCCTGGACGACCTCGAGAGACTCGGTGTACGACCCGAGAGCACCGCCGGTGCGGACCGGAACGGCGTCTCGCGAGACCGCGATGGTACGCGCACGGTTTGTCGTTTGTCGCTGAGCTGCTGACGTGGCTGTTTTTGACAGAGTGCTTGCGATTGGAGGACGAGTTGAAGACGGAGAGAGCGAGGAGGGTGCGTGCGGAGCGGGCGTTGAGTGATGTGGAGCGGGAGTGTAGGGCGCCGTTTGTCGTCCCGGCATTGTTCCAGGCGTTCGTGAGTATATCCGAACTCTCGAACTGAGCTGTTCTCTGTCTCTGGTCACTTTCGATATGTCGTACGGATCACCATGGTATTTACCATGATCGTACCTCCTAGTCACTCTGACACACGCATCATCACTCAAAGTTTTGATTACTCCATAAAAGACAATTAAGTGTTATACGATCCGATACAAAAGCATGTTACCGCTTGGCTGTTCTATTAGACAGTTAAAACTAGCAGAGTAACATCGCTAACACTGGAGGGGGTCAGAGTGAATATGTACACGCAACCAGCGCCAGCGAAAAATAAATAAACACATGAATAGCCGGGTGTGACTGTGCCCTGACCTCATGGTGGAAAAGAAGGCGATATACGGCTCGATCACGCTAGATTCTCTGTCGCTTGGAGAACCCGCCTAAATCTACGTCGGTGGCTGTCCGCTCGATATGGTCGAACACGGAACCAAGTGCGTGTGCAAGCTCTGGAGGAACAGGGCCGCTCGCAGCAGACATCATGTCCTCGAATCGACGCTTCAGACCATCGAGTTGTTCCGGGGAGAAGTATACAACAGGTTGCTGGTGTAAACGTGAGCAAGGATCGTCGTGCAAGGATACCATCGCACTTACAGAGCTGCTTGTCTGGGGTGTGACATCTTCGGGCGCAAGGACGATCTCTACCGCTCGATGTCCCTCTTCCTCCTGCGCGTCGGGGTGTGGCGGCGGCGGCGGTAGTGGGATAGTGGGATGTACCGGTGGAGGCGCAGGAGGCGCAGGTATCGGATGGCCGGCAGGTGGTCCCGGTTCCACCATCAAATGTGGCGGATGCTGCATATTTGCAAAGATCGGCGGTGGCGGCTGCGGCTGCGGTACCGGAACCGACACCGGTTTGGGTGTCGCCTCGAGTTTAAACTCGGACGTATGCGGTGGTCTTCGAAAGGAGGCAGGAAAGCTCGGGTGGGCTTCGGCGTGTGTCATGCGTATCCGCAAGAGGTGTTCGTTGTCATCCATGACGGTGATACGGAGCCAACCGCCACAGTGATAGCGTGTGATGCGACTTCGTGATTTGCGGTCCGAGTCTTGGGTGCGGGATTTGGATTGTTCGCCTTCGAGTTGGGCACAAAAGTAGGTGACGACGGTGGATTTTCCACCGCGCTTTGTCTTCTTTTGGCTATGTGGGTACATTGGTGTGAGCAACCGCGCGAGAAAAATTGGCAAGGGAAAAGACATACTTCCAGTGATAATCCGACGCCTCGGCGAGAAAATCTCTTATTCGATTCGAACGATTGTACAAGTGTTCGCCGGCGACGAAGAAGGCGGGGGGTACGCTGACCATCGTATCAAAGTCGAAAGGGCGAGTCTTGTTGAGGGTGACGAGGCTGAGAAAGTCGTCAAAAGACATGGCGGCGGTAGCGATCTGGCCGCGACCCGATGTTTCGGCAGCCATCTCCGAGGCGACTTTGCGTGTGTTCTGCTTCTCCATGCAGGCTGTGCAGACCTTGAGATGACCACCGCCTGTGCGCCGTGGGGGAAATGTGTGCGTAGGACCGGTATATGGACATCGGGTGCACTTTTGAGTGAGGGCTTGTCCAAGGTCTGTTGTGATGTTGAAGGCGTGCTGCGATGGCGGGGAGGAGGAGGAGGTCGCTGGAGGAGGGAATGCGAATCGGACGGTGAAGGGGAAAGAGACGGCGGCTTACCTTGCATCGAGTCGCTGTCTTGCTCTTTCTTATCCCTTTTCTTTGTCACAAACTGTCATTTCATAGCATCACGTGATCATATTACTCCCAAAGCGCAACGGCCGCAACGACACCCTCCGACGTCTGGGATCGGTTTGATGTAGATCCCTTCGGTCCTGAACGACCCCGCACCCGAACGTTCCGCGGCGCCAAGTCGACCGCGGCTGACGAGCAAATGGTTTCAGTGTACACAAAGGACATTTCGGAGATCCAGGCCTTTACTTTGTACGGCTGCCTTGGAGGATCCGTAGAACCCTGGGACGACAAGTCCGAGGCTTTACACGCATGTAATGCACTGACCCAAAACCCTATCAACACGATTGAGTAACAAACGACAATGAGAATCAAGAAGCAGCAAGTACCCTTGTCTCTGGTCTCCAAGCACAACGACTCCCCACAATAACGACAGCACCGCTTCTTTCTTGGCCCAGAGAAGACCTCAGAGGTTAACGTTTACTTATGAGTCTCGCCCGCCTTCTTCGAGAAGCTCGGGCATACCGACTCCCGCATTGTTCACGAGGACATCTACACTCCCCCATTTGTCCGCCGCCTCGTCCACTACCTTAAGGGTCTCGGGGCGCGACGTAATGTCGAGCGGTAACAAGCAGAGGTTGGCCGAACCCGGGAAAGACTCCTGTATCTTCTCGATGGAGCGTGCTGTTGCAATCACACGATCCCCGCGAGCCAGGACGGCCGTGAAGACGTCGACCGAATCCCGAAGAAGTCCCTTGAACAGAGCAACGTTAGAGTTGCAATGTTGGATGTGATCGGGGCCTTGGACACCTGTTATGAACCACACTCTTTGGCTCACCATGACCACGATATCAGGCCGGGCCGAAACTGTACCGACGAGGATGATCGTACTCCGAGTGAATTCAATTCCGGGGCCCCATTGCGTTATTCTCAACTCTTCTTGTAGGGTGCAATACATTATCCCGTGTAGGACAATACTAAGCTAGGTACGAAGGGACACAGGTACCCCAACCGCGTCCCCGACCTCTCAAATGCCCTGGGCAGCAAACCGTTGGCCCCTACCCAGTGCTCGATGATCGTTTCGTCACTATAGACTCACCTTGCACATGGCATTGCCATCTCGTTCTCAACGGATCTCAAGATCTCATGCATCCTTGGTTTTGTGGCCTTCCACTAGCACGCCAGTGTCGGCCCCAGATACACCGAATGGTAACCCGACATCTTGTCACGCCCATTCGAAGATGGTACATTCTATCAACTAGAACGGTGATCACCCGGATATTCTTGGCGGCGAGCTTATACCGCCCAGCGTACCGGCAGTTTGCGCCCGTTCTTGCACATGAGCATCAATGTTTTGAGACACGCGTGTAGGTATCAAGTCAGAGTCTCATCGACAATGTCTACAGGAATAGAAACGACACCAGTTGACGTATCATCACGGTAGACGCCCATTGCTCGAGGGCAAGCTTCGAGACTGCCGCACACCGATATTATTACGAGATTTACTCGCTTACTACTCCAATAGTATTTCTTAGGTCTGTGCGTAGTCAAGGACTTGCGGGACCCGATAAACTCACATCTTGTGATCTTCGCCCGACCTAGCCCCATCACGTTCCGGTTCTGACGTAGTTCCAGAGAACCTCATCACTGATGGTGGCGGACCGATCGACTCTTTCTGCCATGCCCTTCCTTCGGCCACACGCAAGATCAACGTCTGTGGCGATACACACTACGAACCGGTCAGCACCGTTTGTAGATTCACGAAATAGGGCTCCAACAACATACCATCATTAATATGTACACACGCGAGAACCCGGGCGCCAAATTACTCCCTACCCCATACGATACCAAAAATGCAATGGCAGAGAGCATGCACGGTAGCACGGACTCGACGAAAAGCGTGATTATAGAGAAATATGGAGATGCAAATTCGTCACCGAGATGCTCTTTCACGCTCTTCGCATGACGCACTAACCGATAACAGATCATGGACGTCAGAGTTGCGTTCAGGAAAAACGAGACTGCGTAATACGCTAGCATAAACTCAGCAATAATGCTGCTTAAGAAACCGGTTCCGGGGCTACTGGCGTCCCAGACGACCGGGATCCCTAAAGCTAATTTGGCACGGGTTTGAAACGAGCGCCGCGAGTGAGGGAATGATGCTCACCAATCGTTACTAACCACAGGATGCAAAGTATAAAGATGGCGCGAAAGCTGTCCCACGTGATTCGACAACGATACATCTGGAACGAAGTGGGTAAAGTTCGTCCGCTGCTATATTGATCCACTTGGTCTTACCATGAGGCCATCTGTCATCTGCTGTAGAATGAAGACCACCGCCGGCCCAAAATCCACGTACATATACATCCGTAATAGGTGCATGTGCATACGCCGTCGGCCCACCCGGATAGTTTCGATCCGGCAACCACATTTTTTGACAGTAGGTCACGTCAGATGATACCCAAATCGTAATCAGGACGAGCATCAGAGTGCTGAAGACTGCATAAACATGTCGGAATTATGGGGCTTTCTTCTGCGAACCAGAAAGACTTGCATGGTTTTGAAGTAGAGGACCAGTTCGATACCTGGCAGATGACCGGGACGAAAAAAAACATCGCCAGCCTCACCATACAGCATGCCTTCCAAATTCAGCCCTATGTAAAACGCCTTCTCGAACAACGTGGCGTTCGGGACAGTTGAATGGCACGACATAGTTGAATGGAAATCTTCCTTGCAGGTATCTCGGACGGTCTTCGTGGTGGATGTAGCGACAGTAGTGGGTAAAGTATATGGAGGGGCAATCAGTACAGTACACGGAGGGTCCGTCCTTGTGTTCAAATCTCGAACTTTGTTATAATTTATAAATAAAGTTTTCAAGTTCTGCCAGTGCCACCTGCGTGTTTTTTGCACCCGTCGGCTACAGTGCTGCATGATTACTTACCGTCACTGTTCGGTGAGCTGTTTTCGCCTAAGCCCCCATTTTTCATGTGTGTCCTTCAAGTTAAACTTGAAGTTCCCCCCCGCTACTCTCTTTGTCAATCACACTGGGCCGTGACGGTGGCTGGCGGGGCGAGACAAAGGACTGGCCTGGATCGCTAATAAAGAAACCCGTGCTGCAAGACACTTTTTGTGATCACGCTTAGATGGCTCAGCCGGCCGGCCCGGATCAGCCAATGAGTGGCATGGTCACCGCTGGCGGGCCACTTCACAGATAAGGGAATTATAACCACAAAAGTAAACGACAGCAGGCCTTTTGTGATCGCTTAGGAGGCCCTCCACTTGCAGAGAGCTTCCCTCTTCGAGTTGCTCAATTGAATTGAATTTCAAAGGCTGCGCAGATTCGGAGGCGACAAGGTAACATGCCAGTGGGGCATGCCACGTCCGCCGATAGGCCAGCCGAACCGCCGAGGTTGTCTTGACGTATTCACAACGCATCTAGTATGGTGCGCCAAAGATGCGACAGGTTTGAGCAAGTGATGCGGGGATTTGCTTTCAGAGTTACCGAAACTCGCATAATGATAGAGCGAGTTGAAGAGGAGTCCGACCTAGTCTAAGCTCACTCCATGAGTTCACCAAAACAACACTTACGTTACCGTACATACCTGAAACCTGAAATTTCAGGGGGTCGTCGGATCTATCATTTCTCTCATGACGTTGTTAACTTCAGGTGCGTGGCAGGTGGGAACTATATACCATAGGCTCTTACCGAATTATGCCCCTGGTGATTGGAGGGAAAATGAATACCACGTCTCGAGAAAGAATAATAAAAATAGGGGGAACCTGAATCGGGGGTGTGGGGAACGGTATGAAAGCTTGAAGTGAGTGCCCTAACATAGACATGTGCGAGTTGATGTTTGTAGATGGGTATTTTTGGGTTCGAATCTTCCCAACGTGACACATTGCATGGTGAGTGGACTAAAGAACAAGACGAAACCGTGAAGTATACTACCGAGCGTTCTTACCAGCCTTGCGCGCCCGCCTTTTCCGACCGATCACAGATCCAATGGTCTTCCCGGGTTTCGGTGGCTCTTCCTTGATCCGCACGATCTTGACAGGCGTGGTTTGGTCTGACACGCGGCGTTTCTTGGACGGTGGCTCTTCCGTACTAGTACTTGGACCAGGCTTCCGAGCATTATGTGATTGGGACTGCAGAAAGTGATAAGCAACTCTGCTCTCACCAAAAGGGGGTGGTGACTCACCCCTTTCTCCTTTTGCGCTGCTCGGCGCTGCACGACTTGGATATTCTCAATAGAAAACTCCACGATGAGCGTTCCCTTGGCGGGCTTTGAGGTGCCCTCCATCTCGTCCTTCATCCGTTTTATCCTAGCATCGTCCCCAATTTCCTTCGTCTTCGTCTTCTCCTGCTTCATGAGATCTGCAAGCTCCTCCTTCCACCATTTATTGAAAAGCACACCGACATCCGCGTTATTGTTCGCCCATCGCAACACGCGTAGTGCATCGGCGTGTGTGTGCATTTCAACGAAACCGTAACCGCGACTGCGACCTTTCCCAGTGACAGGGTCGACACGGTCCGACTGGCGTACAATCTTTGCCTGCTTGACGCCCGTGGGTCGCACTCCCATAACCTTGCGCTTTTTCGATTTGATGCCATGCTCTGCTTTGATGACATCTTTGCTATCTTGATCGTCAATTTCAGCAGGCTCGGTGAGTTCATCGGGACTGAGACCTTCCCGGATACCCTTTTTGACTTCCGCGTTGAACTCCCGAACGCTGTGGATCGCGAGTCGCTTAAGAACACGCTCGGTAACAAATAGTGGGATTTGACGTATGCTGAGCCGTGTTTTGGAAACATAAAGAGAAGGATTGCTGCGGAGCATCGTTCGGCGGGCATTGAAAGAGCTTGTACGCTTCTCGAGCTCGACCTGAGGGATTGTCTCGGCGGCAGGGCTGTTGGGTAGAATCACTAGGATGTCTTCAGCCATAATCGACCGGGAAAGCGGAGAAATGACGTACCTCCTTCGCGCAACAGGTAGAGATTTCGTTTGTCGATCCTTTCTCGACTCTTTTCGCCATCTTCTTTGAGTTTTGTGGCTTGTTCTCTCGTGACTGCGCGGACAACGTCAAGCGTCCGACCATGCAGTACCAAATTCTTCGCTACGCCGGCTGATGGATCAGGGGTGAGGAGGGAAGGGAGGGAAAATGGGTTTTTGGGAGGCTGTAGCCTTATCACTGGATCTGTATCCCACGACCGTAGGTACATACTCACCTGCGTCTGTGTGCCCATGGTCTCTGCATGTAAAATTTCACTCTGCTTGATGGCTTTGTCCGCGTCTTCCTTGTTCCAAAAGCACGCAAATCCAGTTCCCCGAGGACGCTCAGTTTCGGGATCGACTGTGAGGCGGACATATCGAAGTGGACCAAAGGCCCGGAATCTGTAATAGTTTGTAAGGGGACTGCATGGAATAGAAAGGAGAAACGTACAGCGTTCGTATTTCATCCTCCGTAGCAGTAAATGGAACATTTCGAATGAAGAGTGTGTTTCCGGTATCGGTATGGGGTAATTGTGGTTTTTTCGGCGATTCGTCGTCGTTGTCAAGCTCAGAATGCTCACTGTCCTCGTTGTCGTTGTCGTCGTCCTCCTCCTCTCCACCTTCGTCACCTGAAGCCTCTTCATGGATTCCTAGTTGCTCACTGTCAACTTCACTATTCTCGCCTGCGCTCGCGCCACTTTCTGCGTCATCCATTTCCACGTCATTTTCCACGTCACGAGCCATTTCTCCAAGCTTTTCTTTCTCTTTCGCCCATTTCTCCTTGCTGAGCGCCCAGTCGACCGCGATCACCCGCTCCTTGGCCCCACTTCCGGATTGTTCGGGTTCCTCTACCGCCTCCACCTCTTCGCCATCTTCAGATTTGAAGTTTTGACGCTTCTTTTCCTCCCGACGCTGCTTCTTCCTTTTCTGCTTGTCCGATACGATATCGTTCGCCATCCCAGCCGCAACCTTCATTCCATTACACTTTTCCAACGCGGACTCAGCATCCTTCTTGCTCAACATCCAAACGAACGCAAATCCTTTGGAACGAGCTGCTTTGAAGGATCCTTTGTGTTCCGCATTGTCCTCAGCGCTGACATCGTCGACTTCCGCTAACGGGATATGGATCGAGTGGATGGGGCCGTACGGGAGAAAGATGGCTCGCAAATCCTGTTCGGTGACGTCGAAGGGAAGGTTTCGAACGATGAGGCGGCTGGCTCGGCTCGGCTCGGTTCCAGAGGCTGTTTCTATAGGCGATGTGATGAAACGTGAATCGCATACATGAGTAAACGGTTGAACACAGATTGAATAAATGATCTATACTTTTGAAAGTGGTTTTGGAGAGATTGTCAAGTCGCTTTTTGAGCGTGACAGAAAGCAGGCTGCCTTTGAAAACATGAGCATGGAGCTTACTGACAGCGTCTTGCGCAAGACTAGATGATGAAAACAATACGTATGCTAGACTCGACCCCTGAGTGTCCTGAAATGCACAAGGGAAGGGGAAGCTCACCCGTTGACAAATCTTCGCCCCCAGCGATCTTTGCTGGCCATTCCACGTTTTCAGCACCCTCGAACTTGCGAAGCTTCTTCCACAACGTCTTTTGGTTGATTGAAGACGGCAATCCAGACACGACGATTGTCCGGATAGCAAGAGGATCGTTGACCTTGTGCGCTAGTAAACTTCGTGCAGGAGTTTCTTTTTCTTTTTCTGCGTTCTCCGCTTTCGGTCGGTCCTTGGTCTTGTGTTTCGGCTTGAGAAGCCGTGAGTAATGGCAAAGGAGTGAGGAGAGGGATATGAAATCACTTTACTCTCAGCCCACTGTACTCGTATATTTCTTCCGTTGATAGTCATGCCGTTCGTTGTGATTGATTCGAATGCTGTCTGAGCGTCTTCCTTGATGGAAAAGGAGACGTATCCAACACCCTTGGAGACACCGGATCCATGCTCGAGGACCACAAATGCGGAGCGTACGGGTGCGAGATCGGAGAAAGCGGTCTGAAGATCGGTCGAAGTCGCGTCATACGGTAGGTTGGACACGAAAAGGGTTGAACTGCGCGATATCGATGGAGCCATGCTTTATTTACGGTGCAGAAGCACTCACCCATGGCTATGGCCACTATTTGACGGGGTCTCCTCGTCCCTGGCCTTGCGCTTCCCCAGTGTATCTGCCGACATAGCTGGTACAAGGTTTCAACGCGAGCAGGATTTCCGAGTCCATTGTTTGCCATTGTTATGTAGACGACCTTGACCCAGTACTACTCGGTCCTCAGTCACTCAGAGGGCCCGTTCGCGGATACCACGGTGTGGATTCGTTCCTTGCTTGAATCTAATGCAAATAGATGTACGAATCCGACCATCATGGGGATGGTCCTCGTCAGCCAGCTTCTTCTCCACCATTGACCAGTGATCATCGTACCCAGCATTCATTATATGATCGAGCATGTGTCCTCCGTTGATGAGCGCTCAGGTATGGCGTCCCCTTTCCCGTTCATGGATGGCCTATCTGTTAATCATCACACAATAATCTCGCGAGGTTCAGCTGTATAGCGGGACGATTGGTGTATGTGCGGCCATCACCACACTATATATACCCCTTCTCCGTCCTTCTTACCGATACCTGTGCTTTACAGTCGAGGCCACGACAGGGCAGCGAGTACGAGCTGGATGAAGGTGAGGTTTGGGCGGGCGTTCTACATGGCTGGAGGTGATCGTATTGGACAGTTCCGCTGCAACTTGCGACATGAACGGTGATGGCGTGAAGTTTTGTCAGTGGCCTACCGAGTGCTGTTTCATAAACCACCAAGTTTTGAGCCTTTTCCAGCTGACCAGTAAAAGGCCTCTATGTACAACGAAAGGCTTACGCTAAACTCTCACCTCGTCATCCTTGCCCGACTCCACAGGGCACACGCGCCGCAACGATTCAATGGATTACCGATCCACTCCCATCAACGTCCTGAGCCCGATGGATCTCACAACCAGGAGAGAACGTGATCACCGATAACGGCAATTTCAAGATCGAGTCTTTCTGCCATGCAATTTCCTCCGCCTCATCGTAAAAGATCATCAACGTTTGTGGCGATATACTCTAAAAACCGGTCAGCACCAACGTTTGTAGATCCACAACCCAAGACTCCAACAACGTACCGTCATGACTGTGTCCGGCGTCTACCCCCGAATGTGCAGGGCAGGCACAAGGAAACAAGGACCCGGGAACCAGTCATAGCATGTGCCCTCTTCCTGCGCACGATAACGAATAATCGATTATTACGAGTACGAAACTCATTTCTCTACAGTTTGCAAAGATTGCTAACGACAAGTTAGGTACATGCTACAAGAGCAATCATCAACGCAGGCAAGGCAGATACAGACATCGTCGGATAAAATGCTGAGAAACGAACACGCTTTTATGCTGGGATCCTGTTGTCCCTGCTCACGCAAAGTTGGCGCAAAAGGCTCGTACAACAAGTTCCGACTCACCCTCTCGAGGGATCCCCGCTTTGATCTTGTGTCATAGTCGATGTTTGGTAGCCGGGATCGGGCAGCCGCTCGAAACTCTCCAAGCCCGCCTTGAGTCGCCTGACCATCACGGGGCAAGACAGTTCTTTTTCACAAACGTGGCAACTGGTGTAATACCTTGGATCTTTGTCGGCACTCTGTCTGTCTCTCAAGCAGATTAGCAAACGGATCATCCCACTGGGTCTAGCAACCTTCGGGATATGATAGTCCCGGGAAGGTCGAGTGATTTCATTGATAACACAGTATGGGCAGACTTACTAAAAGTACACCGTATTTATCAAAACAAAACGACCGTCCAGACTTCATCTGTATTTTGCCTTGCCGAGTTGTTCGGGATCCACGGCTTCTTCACCATGGACCATGCGAATGCACCCCGAGGGCTCTGGTTCCACTTCTGCGGGACCAGTACAAAACTACGACCATGGAGTGCGAGAGGGATCCAACTGTGAACATTTGAAAATGTCTGGTTCCGATGTGTTACACAATGTGTACTTGGCAGATGTTTCAAAGTGAGAGTCGGACTCTATCTCGCATGTAATCTCCAAGGGTTGGGGGACACTTAAGTTTATGGTCAGTATGCAACATCTCCATGGACTCGGAGGACCTCCCCGCATAGAGAGCTAGATCTGATAGAGTAGGGACAAACGGCAGCATACGAAAGCGGGAAAGAATGCACGCTCCTACCCAGCAGACGTTCCGATATACACGAAATATTTCTGCTGGTCGTCATGTGATTTGTAGCAGTACCAGAACTTCTCTGAGTGTGCGACGTACGACTGGCAGTGACATTTGGTGGTTGCGAATGAAATTGGTTCTTGTTGACGGCTTGTGCCGGAGGTCTGTGAATCTGATAGCCTATCAAACCGGTCCGAGTCTCGGATGCGCTATCACTGCTATGAATCGCCTCGCTGCTCGATTCCGGCGTGGTCGATGCTCGCCACAACGTAAAAAGACGACCGGGGAATGGAAGCGTCGCGGTCATATACATAGTACCGGGCGGTGACTTGGCGACCGATATCGGCGCAGGCCCACCACGTGCTGCCGCCTGCGACGGTGGCCCGGCATCATGATTGTGACGGCTTTACCTTGGCTTTAGGCTTTACCGTGGCTTTACCGGAGGATCTCAAGCTCGCGCCGATGGGCGACTGGACCAAGGTTGTGGCACCGAGTCTTACTCATCAGATCTTCATTCCTTAGGTTTTCACCGAAGCCGAGGCTGAGAAATGCGATGTGCATTTGTCGCCGGACGCGCCTGAGCTCGTTCACTTGCTCAACACTGGCAAAACCGGTAAACAACTGTCGCCCCTCAACTTAACGTTGAGTTCATTTACTATAGCAGCCTGAGGTTAGTTGTGTCAAATCGCCTCGATGATACGCTTTAGGTCGTCCACTGAGCGCGCCTGTCTTCCTCCACTAGGGATCATCGCCCGTTGCCAATTGCAAGCAGTGCCCCTACTCAAGCGGTATCACCGGAGAGTGATCGGAGCTTTGGTTCGATCTGGAGACGTAACTCACCGTTTAGGCTCAGCTCCAACGAGTGTGAAATCAGTTGTCCACACAGCCATGCGCGTTCAGCGCCTCGCATCGCAAAGGTGATCTATTACTGTAAGTAGCGACCGTCTAACTAGTCCTAGCAAGGATGATCTACCTCTCGTAACGTATAAAAGATGAGGTTTCGAGCAGACTCAATACACATCACCCAAGCTCTTTCTCCTAGACTCATCGACGTGCAATCACTCAGTTTACCCTTAGACCCCCATTACTACCCATAATGTCTCCCGTCAATGCCACTCATGATTTGAAGGCTTCTCCCTCAAACTCAATCGTCCCAGAGACCCTACTCGACGTTCTCTCTCGGACCGTCTATCAATATCCTAATCACGAGCTCGGCTTTATCACCTCCTCCGCTCACGACTCTTCTATCCAAACCAAGACGTTCAGCGAGTTCAATCAATATGCCTTCTCCCTAGCAAAGGCCATCCGAGCCTGGGGCAAGCCCGCTGGCTCAGTCATTGTCGTTTATCTAACTGAACACGAGGACAACATGGCTGCTGTTTGGGCATGTCTACTCGCTGGTTACGTGCCTTGCTTGCAGCCCGCCTTGAGTGCTCAGCAGGCCCACAAGGAGGGTCACGTCGCTCACATCAAGAATCTTTTCTCTTCGGCAACCTGGTTGACGAACGAGAGCGGCGCTGACCAAGTGCAGTCAATCTCCGGTCTCGACATCCACTTGCTCTCCGAGCTGAAGGCTTCAGCCGAGAACTTGGACACGGACTTTGTTGTCCACCAACCCAAGCCCGACGATGAAGCCATCCTTTTCTTGACTTCTGGGTCGACTGGTTTCTCCAAGGCCGTCGTGCACACACACCGCACTGTCATCGCTGCATGCTATGCCAAGGGCCAAAGCTACGGCCTTACTTCACAGTCCAAGATCATGAACTGTGAGTTTCATGGTTGCCTATCGAAAGCTGTGCTGACGTAGAATCAGGGGTTGGATTCGACCACGTCGCTGGATCACTCGAAATGCATATTACACCATTCCTATTTGGTGCTTCGCAGCTGCACGTCCACGCGTCCGCCATCCTCTCTGAACCCTTGCGATACCTTCGCTTGATCGAGGAAAAGGTTCGTAATCAATGTTGCTCCAGTCTTCATATGTCTGACTATCGTTCAATTTGCACTCAGTCGATTGAAGTCGCATTCGCACCCAACTTCTTGCTCGCTAAGCTTACACGCGACCTCGAGAAACGCAACGACCTCTTTGGCACATTCAACCTCGCTTCCCTCAGACGCGTCAACAGTGGCGGTGAAGCAGTCGTCAGCAGCACTGCTGTCGCTTTCAGCAAAACCCTGAAGAACCTCGCGAAGAATGGCGATGCCTCATTCGTCATCTCTGCCGGCTTTGGTATGACAGAGACCTGGTAAGTTACTGGTTTCTATCATCATGTCTGGGGGTCTAAGTTGTTTGTTTCAGCGCTGGATGCATCTACGACCCTGTTAACGTGTTGACCACGCCTCCTGCGTACGAGTTCTTGGAGCTCGGCACGCCCATTGCCGGATGCGAGATGCGCATCGTGAATCCCGAAGACGGTGTTACTCCTCGCCCCGATGGTCAGAGCGGAGAACTCCAAGTCCGCGGTCCAATGATCTTTGTTCGGTACTACAATAACCCCGAAGCAACGTCTTCCAGCTTTGTTGAGGGTGGTTGGTACCGCACTGGTGATGTCG
>JBBPNP010000034.1:0-118810 GCA_038090955.1 Xerocomellus intermedius
CCGGACTTGTCAGGGTGACCATGAGGGGTGAGGTCAACAACATCCCTGAGGATCGAAATTGCGTCCTCGAGATCACTCAGCTCCCCGAGGCGCTCGAAACGAGTGAAGAAGGAGTTGCCGAGGTTGTTAAGGCGGCCGGGCTTATCAGGGTGACGGTAAGGGGTGAGGTCAACAGCATCGCTGTACCTGGAAATTGCCTGTTCGAGGTCACTCAGCTCACCCAGACGCGCGAAACGAGTTTTGAAGGAGTTGCCGAGGTTGTTAAGACGGCCAGGCTTGTCAGGGTGACCATGAGGGGTGAGGTCAACAACATCCTTAAGCGTCGAAATTGCGGGCTCGAGGTCACTTAGCTCCCCGAGGCGCTCGAAACGAGCGATCAAGGAGTCGCTGAGGTTGTTAAGATGGCCAGGCTTGTCAGGGTGGTCACGAGGGATGAGTTCAACGGCATCCTTATGCCTCGAAATTGCATCCTCAAGGTCGCTCAGCTCCCCGAGGCGCTCGAAACGCGTGATCAAGGACCTGCCGAGGTTGCCAAGACGGCCAGGCTTGTGAGGGTGACCGTGAGGGGTGAGGGAAACAGCACCTCTGTGCCTCGAAATTGCGTCCTCGAGGTCACTCAGTTCCCCGAGGCGCTCGAAACGAGTGATAAAGGAGTTGCCGAGGTTGTTCAGAAGGGCAGGCTTGTGAGGGTGACAATAAGGGGTGTGAGCAACAGCATCCCTGTGCCTCGCAATTGCGTGCTCGAGGTCACTCAGCTCCCCGACGCGCTCGAAACGAGCCGTGAAGGAGCTGCCGAGGTTGTTAAGACGAGCAGGCCGGTCAGGGTGACCATGAGGGGTGAGGTCAACAGCATCCTTGTGCCTCGAAATTGCGTCCTCGAGGTCACTCAGCTCCCCGAGGCACTGGAACCGAGTCATCAAGGAGTTGCCGAGATTGTTAAGACTGCTGGACTTGTGAGGGTCACCATGAGGGATGAGGTCAACGGCATTCCTGTGGCTCGAAATTGCCTCCTCAAGGTCACTCAGGTTCCTGAGGTGCTTGAATCGATACGATAACGCCACACCGAGATTCCCTAGTCCTTCGCGGTACCGGTCATCCCGAACTGATACAGACCTGACGAATTCCTTCAAAAGTGTGATTGCCCCTTGCAGGTCGGCTACATCACCGAACTGTTCGAAACGGTCCAACAACCGGACACTGAAAATCAATTGGTCCTGATCCGTCATGCGTGAAGTTGAATCCTGGGCCACCGATGACTCGCCAACTGCCTGAACATGGCCCAGCCCACGTCCGGCATGTAGTTGGAGCACGGAGGTCGCAGCTTGCTTTTCACGACCCTCTGCAGAGCTGAGCTCCATCGCCTCGTCCAGCAATGCCTCGCCCCGTGCTCTCTCGACTTCATCCTTCCCCTTCTCGAATCGCGCGACATGCAAAGCAGCCAGCTGAATCAACGTGGAAGGACGATCAGCGTGGCCGACAGGACAGGTAGCAAGCGCATTGCGATACAAGCTAAGGGGACCCTCGAAAGAAGCATCTGTGTCTTCGATATGACCGAGGATGAATTCTGCCATTGCCAGGTTTGACTGAGCAGCCGCACGACAAGGATGGTCCAGCGGACAAATACTGAGCGCTCGCTCAAACACTTCAATAGAACGCTCCAGATCCCGTTTCTCCCCGTGCTTTCGGTAACGCGAGAAAGCGCTGTGCCCTTGATTTGTTGCGTTTTCTACCTCGCCTCGAGATTCTGTTATCGACTATGGATACACACTGCTTAATGAGGATCGTGTTGACACAAGTCGCCTACTTACGCAATGAGGGCCAAGGACCTTCGACGATGTATCACTATTCTCGCACTTCCGCCGTTTGACAGTGACCAAAATGGATGAACATGGGGATACAACATCCCCATCCTCTGGGAAGAGGGTAAACGCTGCCATGGTGTGAGCACCCAGACCCTTGTGCAAAACTCGGTCTTACTCACGAAGGTCTTTTGTACTGTGGTCCAATAGTTGTTCCACGGTGATTGCTAACTTTCGCAGCTGCTCCCCAGCACCTAACATGGGCTGGAATTCGAAGGATGCATAGACCTCAAGACAAATGGTGGCCAACAGATCTGATGGTCTGCGAACTATGTCAGGGATAACCCCAGTTGGGAAAGGGGGATCTCACATTGGAATCGGCCCACTCCATTCGATGACATCGTCATTCACTGAGGAAGGCTTGTTTTCGGTTCTCCATTCAAGGCCGCTATGATGTACCACGGCGTGAAAGCCGGTAGGAAGGCGTCTAAGGCCAAGAGCGACATCTGTCGCTCGGATACCTACCATGTCATTAGCAATGTTTGTAAACTGTGTAAAGAAATGTGTTTCATACTTGTGATAACCGCTTCTTCGTTCTCGCCCGTATGCCCTGCAGAGCCTGAGGAAGAGGGTGAATGCTGTAGCTGGTCCCCGGTTCCAGGGGTTTCCTCCTTCCCTTGCTCCTGCCCCTCACTTTCGGAGTAAGGGTCAGAAACGCCGTGCGTTTGTATGCTGTCCTGCCAGATAGGTTAGTCGGCAAACTAGCAGCTAGGTCACAAAACCCACAATCAGGGCACAAGACAGCGATGTCCTTGATTCAAATCGTGGTGGTCGATTTCTGGTGCTCTCGCAACCCTCAGCCACTGGGCTACCACTGGCAGACGTCTCCAATTCAGATCGTGATCGTTTTTCTCCGGTACCCGACCTGTTGGTCGTTGGGGCTTAAACCGGGGAACTGAGCTGTTGAAGTATGTAGCGAGGACATACATACTACCTGTTGCCCTTTGAAGTCCAGACTCCATACTACTAGTACTGGCTTCAACAGCAAGTCGAACCTTGTCCACGAAGTTTAGCCGCAGAGTGCGATTGCTGTGCAGCACTGCGTTGGTGTGTCAACGAAATATGATCCGGAAGGTTGGGCACGGGGCATGACCTGGTCTCTGTGGGACAGGAAGGGACTTGCAAAGCTCAGTTGGTTAGCCATGTTCGTTGGTCTCCAAGTTACCTTTCTCGCGTCGTCTACTTAGTCGCGCGCTCTAGTAGCTGGCTCATGCGACACATGGGCAAATACAAAATCATCAACCTCGTCGTTGGTGAGTGCGCGTTTCGTGCTTTGCATTCGTTGGTGTGTCACAGTGCTAACGACCCTCCTTGCCATTGCCAACACACCATCACGACACCAACAATATCAATACCCGAACGCAACGACGTTAGCTTCACCGTGCTTGTAGCTCATCTCCGTACCTAGGGATTCGGACCGCAAGATATGGTACATATGTATCACTAACATTGACGCAAAGATCATCGAGTACGAGAACCGGTGTCGGGCCGACTGGCCACCTTGCACGCCCACGACCTCGCCACGTCACCACCTTGCACAAGCTCGCAGACGCACCCGCCCAACCACGCGGAGGCACCGCCATCGCCGCCGTATCTCTCTCCCCCGAGTCCGAGCGAGACCTCGTTCGCTTCGGACGTCGGTCTTCCCTTCCCTACCTCCCCCTGGTCCCCCACATCCCCTCCTAGTACTTTCGCCACGACGGCCCACAATACGACACCATAGGCTTCCCAGGCCTCCAACTCCCCCATCTCAACGAGGGCTCCCCACCCTCGCTCGAAAATTGAAATCTACACACCCAGCACAAACACCTGGACAACCTTTTACCCTGGCCCCGATCCCGAACATAGTTTCCCGGGACCCCGATCTGTACACGGTCTCGTTCCCTTCATCACCGGCACACACTGAACACGAACACGTCTGGCAGTGGCACCGGGCCCGTCCGGGTCGCGTTGTTGTACCACGGTGGGAGGGATCCTTTGGCGCTGGGACCGATGCGGGTGTCCGGACCACGCGTGGCATTCGGGCGGGGCCTCTTCGTTGATATATATGTATGAATCCTCCTGACCGAGTTTGCGCGGGATCACTCAAATGTTAAATGTACATCGGTGACATAATCTGGCGTTGTGCTACGATACATGGTGCTCGTTGCATACTTGGACAGCGCGTATGGCACTGGCAACGAACCACCTCGAGCCCGCGCGGCAAAGCTAATATGTCGGCCGAGAGCACTGATGTGCCGCCTTACGACTCGTCGAGCAAGTCATTCCACTATGGCCGAGATTAAAATACATTTCAACATGAAGACGTAACCGAGCAAGTCAATCTATCCGTGTACCATGACGAGGCGTACAATACCGTGACAATAGAAGACGCATAGAAACCCGAACATTCAAAGACCTACATGGATGAACGGAAGCCATGTGACGAACGACGCATTGCCACTATCTCGAAGATGCCCAATCGCTCCGTGCAGCGCTCGTGCAGCCTCCCGATAATCCGGCCTCATGCCGTTACGAAACAGTTGCTGGTATACGTCCCTTGCCACTTCAGGCGCAAGCTTATCGCTGATCGACCACATCGTACCAATGACTCCCCCATAACCCGCAAACAACATTCCTGCTGCGATATGGATGGCCTCGTCGGAGAGATGCTCTTCACCCGTCGCCGTCTGACATGCAGAGAGAAAGGCAAGCCCACCATGGGGACGTGACAACGCAATAATGTCAGATATTTTCAACCGGCGTCGATCGGCAAGACAAAGACCACTCTCAGTCGGACTTGTGGCATCTTGGATCCCGTGACATGCAAAATGGACCCAGTCCGACTGTTTCATCAGGGTGAGTACTTCCTCGACCGTTCCGACAGAGGATTCCAGGATGATCGTGCGTGCCGAAGGAGAGTTCCCGATTACCGCCCTGATGTGTTCCAACTCGGTGGCCACACCTGGAAGTCTGGATAGGCCATCTGAGGGTGGCTGACGGACTGCAAGAAGGCGGAGATCGCCGCTAGGTGCAGTGCTGGGATTGGGTGACAGCGCAAGAATGCTGAGAGTAGGGACGTATGACGAGATGACAAAGTCGGATACTTTATGTCCAGGTTCCGAATGCTGGGTCCCATATAAACCAGCTGCATGGATAGGAAGAAACACGAAAGGGCCAGTCGGACACCAAAAAGTGCGTGATAGATCCCCAGGAGTCTGTTCGGAGAAACTTGAACGATCAGTTATGAATGCAGGTGACGCGACACTACGTACTGAGAAAGCCAAGACATCCAGGACTGGTTTGACGACGCCGTTCCACAAGGTGGATAATAGGGATTCCCAGCCAACGCCGTCCCGTGTTGCACGATTCCCCTCCCTGTCGTCACAGCGCATGACACGAGCGTGATGAAGTAATCTATCCAGCATGTTCTGAAGACCCGCGGATCTCTGGAAAGTGAAAGTGGGAAGCGGGACATGGATTACATGATCGACATCAGCAAGAACAATCAACGCATCACAGCGGTTTTCTGCAGCATTGAGCATGACGACCGGTCCGGAGTGTGCTGAAGCCCGGAGCTGAGAGAACCCTTTGCGGAGGAGAAATTGCTCGAAACCAGGAAAGCCTCGAATCTCCCGGAGCAGTTTATCTCGTTCGATCGCGAGCGTACGATGTCTGTCAGCCTCTTGCTCGAAGGACCCTGCCACACGATGGGCTACACTTCGAGTCTGTTCCAAGAATGCGGAGAACGATTTTTCGCGAGTGGCACCAGCATGCTCTAATGCGGCAGACAGTTCCCGTAGTCTACGAGCATGATCTGGATGAGTGGACGACAACTCATCGTAGGAGCTGCGAAGCTGAAAGAGCTCCCCCCAAACGATCGAGCGTCCTTGCTCGAGCCACTCCACAGCGATTTCCGCGAGTCCCGAGTCCAAAGCTGCTGCCGCCGCCTCCCGCACCACATCGGTACCTTGCGTAAGTTCAGAGTAACGGTGTGTAAGCGAGAGGCCAATCCATGCGAGTTCAGGAAGGAGGTGAATGGCAATAGAATATGCGTGGAGGAGAGAGTGATGGCGTATACGCCGAGCGCATGATATCCAATTCTGCGTCGCACGAAATCGAACACGAATAGGGCCGATGGGGACAGAAGCAGCATGAAAATACAGGTAAATTGCTTGCTCGAGGTCACTCAGCTCCCCTAGGCGCTCGAAACGAGTAACCAAGCAGTTGCCGAGGTTGCTGAGACAGCCAGACTTATGAGGGTGACCGTAAGGGGTGAGGTCAACAGCATCCCTAAGGGTCGAAATTGCGTTCTCGAGGTCACTCACCTTCCCGAGGCGCTCAAAATGAGCGAGGAGGGAGTTACCGAGGTTATTAAGACGACCAGGCTTGTCGGGGTGACGATGAGGGGTAAGCTCCACAGCATCCCTGAGCGTCGCCATTGCGTCCTCGAGGTCACTCAGGTTCCCAAGACGCTTGAAACGAGTGAAAAAGGCGTTGCCGAGGTCGTTAAGACAAGCAGGTTTGCCGGGGTGACCATGAGGAGTGAGCTCAACAGCATCCTTGAATGTTGAAATTGCGTGCTCGAGATCACTTAGCTCCCCGAGGAGCTCGAAACGAGCTTTGAAGGAGTTGCTGAGGTTGTTAAGAATGCCAGGTTTGTCAGGGTGACCATGAGAGGTGAGGTCAACAGCATCCCTGAGTGTCGTAATTGCATACTCCAGGTCGCTCAGCTCCCCAAGGTACTCGAAACGAGTGATCAAAGAGTTGCCGAGGTTGCTAAGTCGAGCAGGCTTGTCAGGGTGACCACGAGGGGTAAGGCCAACAGCATCCCTAAGGATCAGAATTGCGTGCTCGAGGTCGCTCAGCTCCCCGAGGCGCTCGAAACGAGTGAAGAACAAGTTGCCAAGGTTGTTAAGACAGGCGGCCTTGTGTGGATGACCATGAGGAGTGAGGTCGGCAGCATCCTCGAGCGTCGAAATTGCGTGCGCAAGGTCACTAAGCTCCCCGAGGCGCCTAAAACGAGTGATCAAGGAGGCGCTGAGGTTGTTTAGATGGCCAGGCCTACGAGGGTGACCATGAGGGGTAAAGTCAACAGCATCACTGTGCCTCGAAATTGCGTCCTCGAGGTCACTCAGCTCTCCGAGGCTGTTGAAACGAGCGATCAAAGAGGTCCCGAGGTTATTTAAATGGCCAGGCTTGCGAGGGTGACCGTGAGGGGAGACGTCAACAGCATCCCTGAGCATCAAAATTGCACCCTCGAGGTCACTCAGCTCCCCGAGACGCTTGAAACGAGTGAAGAAGGAGCTGCCGAGGTTACTAAGTCGAGCAGGCTTGTCAGGGTGACCTTGAGGGGTGAGGTCAACAGCATCCCTGAGTGCTGAAATTGCATCCTCCAGGTCACTCAGCTCCCCAAGGCGCTCGAAACGAGCTTTGAATGAGTTGCCGAGGGTGTTAAGATGGCCAGGTTTGTCGGGGTGACCATGAGGGGTGAAGTCAACAGCATCCCTGTGTGTTGCAATTGCGTCCTCCAGGTCATTCAGCCCCCCGAGGCGATCAAAACGAGTGACCAAGGAATTGCCGAGGTTGCTAAGACGGCCAGGCTTGTTGAGGTGACCACGAGGGGTGAGGTCAACAGCATCCCTGTGCCTCGAAATTGCGTCCTCCAGGTCATTCAGCTCCCCGAGGCGCTCAAACCGAGTGACCAAGGAATTGCCGAGGTTGCTAAGACAGCCAGGCTTGTCGGGGTGACCTCGAGGGATGAGGCCGACAGCATCCCTGAGGGTCGAAATTGCGTCCTCGAGGTCACTCAGCTCCCCGAGGCGCTCGAAACGAGCGATCAAGGAGTTTCCGAGGTTGCTGAGTCGAGCAGGCTTGTCAGGGTGACCACAAGGAGTAAGGTCAACAGCATCCCTCAGGATCAGAATTGTGTTCTCGAGGTCACTCAGCTCCCCGAGGCGCTCGAAACGAGTGAAGAACAAGTTGCCAAGGTTATTAAGACAGGTGGGCTTGTGGGGATGACCATGAGGAGTGAGGTCAACAGCATCCCCGAGCGCCGAAATTGCGTGCGCAAGGTCACTAAGCTCCCCGAGGCGCTTGAAACGAATGATCAAGGAGCTGCCGAGGTTATTTAGAAAGCTATGCTTGCGAGGGTGATCATGAGGGGTGAGGTCAACAGCATCCCTGAGCGTCGAAATCGCATCCTCGAGACCAGTCAGCTCCCCAAGGCGCTCGAAACGAGTGAGCAAGGAGTTGCCGAGGTTGTTAAGATAAACAGGCTTGTGAGGGTGACCATGAGGTGTGAGGTCAAGAGTATTTCTGAGCGTTGAAATTGCGTCCTCGAGGTCACTCAGTTCCCCGAGGCGCTCGAAACGAGTGATCAAGGAGTTGCCAAGGTTGTTAAGTTGACTGGGATTGTAAGGGTGACCGTGAGGCGTGAGGTCAACTGCATCTCTGAGCATCGAAATTGCATACTCGAGGTCACCCAGCTCCCCGAGGCGCTGGAAACGAGTGAAGAAGGAGTTGGCGAGGTTGCTTAGATGGTCAGACTTGTCAGGGTGATCATCAGGGGTGAGTTCAACAGCATCCCCCAGCGTTGAAATTGCGCGCTCGAGGTCACTCAGCTCCCCGAGACGCTCGAAACGAGTGAAGAAGGAATTGCCGAGGTTGTTGAGTTGAGTAGGCTTGCGAGGGTGACCATGAGGAGTGAGGTTAACAGCATCCTTGAGCAGCGAAATTGCATCCTCGAGGTCACTCGGCTCCCCGAGGCGCTCGAAACGAGCTTTGAAGGAGTTTCCGAGGTTGTTAAGACACCCCCGCTTGTGAGGGTGACCGTGAGGGGTGAGCTCAAGAGCATTCCTGTTCCTCGAAATTGCGTCCTCGAGGTCACTCAGCTCCCCGAAGCGATGGAAGCGATACCATAACGCCAAACCGAGATTTGCTAGTCCTTCGATGTACCGGACATCCCAAACCGAAGCAGACCTGACCAATTCTTCCAACAGTGTGATTGCTCGTTGAAGGTCGGCTACATCACCGGATTGTTGGAAGCGATTTATCAACTGGACACTTAAAATCCATGGGTCCTCGCTTGTTAAGCGTGAAGCCAAATCCTCCACCACCGATAATTGGCCATCCGCCTTAACAGGGTCCACTCGAAGTCCGGCGTGCAATTGGAGCACGAACGTCGCAGCTCGCTTTTCATGACTCTCTGTAGAGCTGAGCTCTATCGCTTCACGTAGCAATTCCTCAGCCCCTGTTCCCTCGACTTCGTCCTGCCGCTTCTCGAATCGCGCGAAATGCACGGCGGCCAGCTGAATCAATGTGGAAGGACGGTCAACGTGGCCGACAGGACGGGCAGCAAGTGCAATGCGATACAAGCTAAGGGAGACCTCGAGGGAGGCATCCGTGTCGTCGACTTGACACTGGATGAATTTCGCTATCGCCAGGTTTGACTGAGCAGCCGCACGACAAGGATGGTCCAGCGGACAAATACTGAGCGCCCGCTCGAACTCTTCAATAGAACGCTCCAGATCCCGTTTCTCCCCGCGCTTTCGGTAACGTGAGAGAGCGCTGTGCCCTTGGTCTGTCGTGTCTTCTAGCTCGCCTCTGGACTCTGTGGTTGACTATGCACAGACACCGGTTAATGAGGATCATGTTGACACAAGTCGTCTACTTACGCAATAAGGGCCAAGGACCCTCGACGCTGATGAATCACCGTTCTCGCACTCCCGCCGTTTGACAGTGACCAAAATGGATGAACATGGGGATACAACGTCCCCATCCTTTGGGAAGAAGGTAAACGCTGCCATGGTGTCAGTACCCAGACCGTTGTGGAAAACTCCGTCCCACTCACGAACATCTTTTGTACTGCGGTCCAATAGTTGTTCCACGGTGATTGTGACCTTTCGCAGCTGCTCCCCAGCACCTAACATGGGCTGGAATTCGAAGGATGCATAGACCTCAAGACAAATGGTGGCCGACAGATCTGACGGTCTGCGAACTCTGTCAGGGATAACTCCAGTTGGAGAAGGCTGATCTCACATTGGAATCGGCCCATTCCATTCGACGACATCGTCATTCACTGAGGAAGGCTTATTTTCGGTTCTCCATTCAAGGCCACTGTGATGCACCAGGGTGTAGAAGCCCGCGGGGACTCGTCTAAGGCCAAGAGCGACATCTGTCGCTCGGATACCTACCTTGTCATTAGCAATCATTTCAAACTGTGTAGAAAAATGAGTTTCGTACTCGTAATAACTGGTTCTTCGTTCTGGCCCGTATGCGTTGCAGAGCCCGAGGAAGAGGGCACATGTTGTGACAGGTCCCCGGGTCCAGGGGTTTCCTCCTTCCCTTGCTCGTACCCCACACATTCGGGGTAGACGCCGGGCGTTTGTATGCTGTCCTCAGTGTCCTGCCAGATTGGTCAGTCGGCAAAGTAGCAGCTAGGCCTCAAAACTCACACTCAGGGCACAAGATGGCGACGTCCCCGATTCAAGCCGATTTCTGGAGCTCTCGCAACTCTCAGCCATGCTACCAGACGTCCCCGATTCAGGCCGTGATCGTTTTTCTCCGGCCCCCGATCTGCTGGTCATTGTGGCTTAAGCCGGGAAACTAAGTTGTTGAAGTCTGCAGCGAGGCACATACCTGGAGCGCTTTCAAGTCCATAATATTAATCGCTTCTACAGCAAATCAAACTTTGTCCGCGGAGTCCGACTCCTAGGCAGTGCATAGAGCAGCCCTGTGGTCCCTGGGCCTGAAAGTTTGTCTGTTGGATGCACCCGAGTGCTGTGCAGCGCTGCCAGTGCGTTGGCAGGTGTCCACGCGCTCAAGTTGAACCACTTTCAAGTTTATACCAGTCGTGCCGATCTGTTTAGGAACGCGATGGTAGTATTCCAGACGGTGTCTCCTACCAGTGCACACCCGTGTGTTGGTTGTGGGACGCTGATGCATTTGTGGATCGCCATGGCCTCTGCCGTGTTCCAATCCCGCCTTGACACCGAGCTTCGTCGCCGTATTCACCTGCCCAACGCTGACAAGGTGGGAGTTTGGTGCTTTGCGTTCCTCGGTGTGCGAGCCTCCAAAAAATACCATCACAAAACCAAAAAATAACGAAAGATCATCACCGACATCCGATACTCTCAGCCTAAGTTAGGCGCTCCCTGACCCCTTCAACTAGCGTAAAGCGCGGGATGCGTACGAGGCGTATTTCTTTAGTTTGCCGGTGCGTCCCCGTCTTCGTTTCATTTCCCGGAAGGAGAAAGATGGATGTGCCTCACTGCTCGCAGCTACGTCAGTGTACCAATGGATGGTGTTCTTCCACAATGCTTGTGCAAGTCTTGCCCGCACATCGGTGATCACAGCTGTCATAGGGTCAAGATGGAGGAGGTACGAAGTCTTACACAAAACGAGTGATAGAATACAGTAAGATAATAGGTCCAACATGGTGGGACTGGGACTGAACGTTGCCCAGTAGCCCTGTCTGTCAGGGCTAGACGAACCCATTCATACGACGAACGGTGCAGACTTTGACCCCATCGGGCTGAAAGAAACAATACTGAACACATATAAGCCTCTGGATGATTTCGAGGATGTTTGTATTAAAGCAAAGCAGAACAACTGCTTCGCGAATGTGTTCCAGTACATTTCATGCAGAGGAAAACAACAATGGTAAAATATAACCTCATCTAAAAGTGAATTGGTTTTCCATATGCCGACATGGCAGCCTCCTTGAATGCCTCGCTGAGTGTGGGCTACAGAGTAGAAAACGTCAACGCATCGCATGCAACGAACGAACCAGAAACCTACGTGAGCGTGAGTTGTACGAGCGATATCTTCCGAGCTTGCACCGTACTCCAAAGCAAGGACGGCTTCCGAGATCATCTCACCAGCGTTTGGGCCTTTACTTCGATTAAATACTCTTCTGCGTGAAAACATGACAAGAAAAACTCACCAATAATGTGTACTCCGAGAATTCTGTCGGTTTCCTTCTCAGAAAGGAACTTGACAAAGCCCTCGCTGTCAAGATTCGTCTTGGCTCGGGAGTTGGCAGCAAAGGGGAATTTTCCAACGTTGTATTGAACACCGGCGGCTTTGAGGTCTTGCTCGGTTTGTCCTACCCAGGCAACCTCGGGGTGGGTGTAGACGACAGAAGGAATTCCGTTGTAGTTGACGTGGCCGTGTCCAGATTTGATGTATTCGATAGCAGCGATACCTTCCTCCTCAGCCTTGTGTGCGAGCATGGGTCCGAAGGTCACGTCACCGATACACTTGATGTTCTTGACCGAGGTGCTGAACTGGTCATCGATGATAATGCGACCCTTGTTGTCTTTCTCGACACCAATAGCCTCAAGGTTAAGACCCTCCGTATATGGACGACGACCGACTGAAACCAAAACGACGTCGGCTTCGAGCTGCGACAGACAAGGTTACTCTCTGAACTGCCAAGATATCGGACCTCGGCTTACGGTCTCTTCCTTGTCGCCCTTGGCAGACTGCGTCTTGACGAGGACTTTTCCGTCGACCTTGTCAGCGGACAAGACCTTGGTGCCCAGCTTGAACTTGATGCCTTGCTTCGCCAGAATCTTCTGGAATTGTTTGCTATAAAGACCCATCAGAGCAAGTGCGGACCACGGCGTGCATGCTACACTCACGCGACCTCCTCGTCAATGCCAGCACCGCCGATGCCACTAAGGAACTCAACGACAGTGACCTCAGCGCCAAGTCGACTCCAAACACTACCCATCTCCAAACCAATGATACCACCGCCGATGACCACCATCTTTTCTGGTACCTCTTGGAGCTCTAGTGCACCTGTCGAGCTAACGATCTGCTTCTCGTCTATTTGAATGGCGCCTCCTGGGAATGGTGTAACCTCTGAGCCGGTAGCAATGATGAAGTTCTTTGCCTCGATTTCCGCCTCGCCACCCTCGAGAAGTTGTACAGCGATACGTGTTGGGGAAACGAAAGAACCGGTACCCTTTATGTAGTCTACCTTGTTTTGCTTGAAGAGCATCTCGATACCCTTTGTGAGCCCGACGACCGATTGTTCCTTGGCCTTCAACATCTTAGGCAAGTTGAGTGAAACCCCGGAGACTATACTCGGTTGAATGAATGACTCATATCGTGATGAAGGCGAACATTGCATACCCTCAATACCACGCTTTTCAAGGTCATGCTTTGTTTGGTGGTAAATATGTGAGTTGTTGAGCATGGCCTTTGACGGTATGCATCCGACATTCAAACACGTTCCACCAAGCGAACCACGTTTCTCGATGCAAGCAGTCTGAAATTCGTTAGTAGGAGCGCGCGGGTGACACGGATGATCCGGGTACCTTCAAACCGAGTTGCGCGGCCTTGATGGCTGCGACATAACCACCGGGGCCTACAGCAGTCGTCAAAACACGCCATCCGTTTGAGTGTCTTGGCTTACCTCCACCAATAACGACAGCGTCATACGACCCGGAAGGTGTCGCGAGTCCACGGTGAGCTTGCCATGCTCCGAGTTGAACGGTGGCATGCCGCAACCGCCGTGAGACGTGCTACAAGAATGTCAGGAATGGACATTGGCTTTCGTGCAAGACGTACTCTTTGCGTGGTTCTCTGCAGCTGCAACATGATTTTGGATGACAAAGAGGAAAACCGGGCAGAAACGCGTCACATAATATGTGTGACACAGGTCACGTGAAGACCCATGAAGTGTGACACGCCTCTCAAAGAGAGCTGTGCAATCTAATGGCAGTGTCGTACATCTCCCGAAGCCTACCATCAAATATTCAAGTGAACCTGTGCTGGTGTATCATTGACGGTAACATGGCACAACATTGTACTAGTTGGCCCGATCCTTTTCCACGATCAGAGATGTTCAAGTTGAGTTACAACTCGGTCCTTTGAGGAGTCGAGAAAACAATCGAATTCAAAGTCACTGACGACAATGGGTGGCAGGCACTGACAGGTGAGCAGATGTCACTTTAAAAGTCATCTCGCGAAGGGTAGTAACGTGTTGCCTTTTCAAGTAGACTGGGCCCGGGGGCCCATCAAATCCTGCACTGGTACCACACCCACCCCTGATAACGCTAGACGCCCGCGAGGCATGTATTTAAAACAGTAGGCGTTGTTCAAATACCTTGCTGTGCGCCCCCACTTTCATTTCACGTCTTCTGGTAAGACCTTCAGTTCGTTATGGCGCTTTCGGCATACAGTTCTTCCCATTCGGTTCCTTCAACGTCCCGGGATGCTGTCAGGTACAGCCCTTCCAGTAGCGCGGGCTCGGAGCGTTTTCTACATATCACGGGCGAAGTGGTACGTTCTATGGCGCTCTCCGGTGCACCCTCATCTCACCATCCGGAAGACCAATCCAGTACTTCTTGGTATGCGCGTGCCTTTGCTCCCTTGAATCACCACTCTTAGTCGGTTTTCTAGAAACTTTCATCGTAGAACATCCAATGGTGCATTCTGCAATCATGTTTGGGCACGGAAGATACAACGCAGGTATTCTTATTGACCTGGAGGATGGTTACAAGATCGATATAAGTGATGCAAAGCAAGTGGAAGAGACAAGAAATAAGCTTCAGTAAATCCAGTTTACACTATTCGAGGAACTCAATCTCACAGACGCGTCAAGGCGTGTCATCGAACGCATGAACATGTTTGCACCCCAACACGCTCGGGTACAGAAAGAAGTTTGAACCATGTTCCTGAGAGGCATTTCAAGATACTGATTAGAATTCTCCTAGATGATCCTCTTCGCGGTGCCCGCGAAGCCCTTCATTTATACCCCTCTCAGCCCTGCCCGGGTAAACAGACGGGATACCCTAGCCGAATACAACGATGAAATCAACGCACTCTACAAGACCATAACTCAAGCTGCACACATGGCATTGAAACCACCCAAGGTCTGGAGCCCCAAGAACTCCTTAACGTATGTGCGGGGTATCATAGTTGCCGTATTGGGCAAGAGGCTCGATGACGGCGCCGACCTCTTCAACTACGGAACAGATAGGTATGCGCTTTTCAGATTGCTCAACATACCGCTCCAGAACCCTTACCTTCTCTCCGTAGTCTACAAGCAACACGCATCCGGATAATACTCTTCCACGCCCTCCGAAGCACTGCAAAAACCGACATCCGAAAGCTCTCAGGTAACATTGTTTACCAATACCCCACCATCGCTGGCCTCGCCACTTTCGCAACTCGTGTTGCACTTGCATGTTTCCGTCATAGAACCGAGTCGAGTATAGCGCGGTGCATCGAGATGACGAAGATGGTCCAGTCCCACACTCTGGACTTTCGAGAGCACCAGCCCTCGATGCTGCCACCTCACGATGACGTCGTCTTGATCACCGGTACAACGGGCCTCTTTGGCTCAAATTTGCTAGCACAATTCTTGCAGAGCCCGAAAGTCGCACGCGTCTATGCTCTCAACCGCAGGAAAAGCAGACCAGGCTCTATGGTGGAGAGACAAGTAGCATTACTACAAGCGTCTGGATTGGACCCCGCTATAGCTCATCATCCAAAGTTAACTTTCCTCGAGGCAGACGCGAGTCGAAGCCATTTTGGTTTACCCCAAGAACTGTACGAGCAGGTACTTTGAGCTGATGTCAAAATGCATGTCTCGGTAGACTGACGGCGCGCTTGCAGCTTCTCTCATCCGTGACCCACGTCGTGCATAACGCATGGCTATCTACTTACGACGACCACCTGCCCCTCAGCATCTTTGACGGTAGTCTTCGCATGCTCCGCAACCTGGTCGATTTCGCCCTCTCCAGCCGCCTTCCCGTCCCACCCCGCCTCTTGTTCATAAGCTCAACAGACACACTCCACGGGGGCTCATTCAAATCCACTTCTGAAAAGGAGGGAGCAGCAGGCCCAGCTGCCTCCGAGGGTCCAGTCAGTGCATGCGATGCAGCCGGCTGCGGCGTGTATGGCGAGTCAAAGTGGGTAGGCGAGCAGATTCTTGCAGCCGCTGCGTCCGAAACCCCTCTCCGGCCGATCATCGTCCGGGTAGGCTCATTATGCGGCGCAGCGAACGGGCGTTGGCGAGAAGAAGCCTATCTCCCCATGATCGTGCACCTCGGCGTCACATTAGGGGTACTTCCCAAAATCGATGAGGTTGGTCGTTCTTGATCATACACCACCCGTCGTTGGCTGATCGTGCATACCCTCACTCAGGTCGTACATTGGATACCGGTTCACACCGCAGCCCAGGCCGTGGCAGAGATGCGCGATTCATCGTCGACATATCTCCACGTCACCCATCCCCTCCCCGTTTCCTCCCTCTCCCTCCTCCGCTGCATCAGCGATCAACTCCACCTCCCCCTCATCCCCCTCGCCCAATGGACCGCCAAACTCGAGGCCCAAGTCCACTCGACACCTCTTCCCTCGTCGTCCTCCAAACTCGAAGACCCAGCGCTGACACTGCTGCGACACGTCCAGCACGCACGGGATCCCACCGCGATCGACGCAGTGCCCCCGCGGATCTTTAACCACGTCCGGATCGAATCCGACGAGGCCTGGATTGCATCGCCGACGTTGCATGGCGGCGTGAACGCCCTAGGGATCAAGGACGTCAGGCTCTGGCTACGACATTGGCGGGAGGTGGGCATCATCCCTCCGGGACTGGGCTCGTCGTAAGCATACTTGTAGGTTGTTTTGACCCGAGCGGAGCTGTGTATTTATAGCGCGGTCGCGTCTACGCTCCACCATGTCAATGCGCGACATGAAATTATAATGAACTTTATACTCTCGACTACATCACGCTCGTTTCGTTTGCCCCGGGTGATCGACCCGTCGAGTTGCATGCATCACGGCAGTGGCGATGTGTGCATAACATTCGACCCTGACCTGGTATACATAGCCGGTAGGTTTGACCGGCGCGGGCCGGAGCGTCCTGAGGCCGGCACCAACCATTCATTGATTCAATCAAACGTTGGCCGGTGCTAGACTCATCGCCAGTGCTTGATCCAATTCCAATTACAGACTCGTTATGTGCTACAAACCAGACTCTACAAATCAATCCCGACGCGTTAGTCCGTCCATGCCCCCTTCTCACAACGCCATCGTAATGCCCATCAACACTGGCCAGATCACAAACACGAACCGAAACTTGAGTTTCTCCACATCCACACCCCTCTGCCCCGCACTCGCTGCGCGCTGCCCCTGTTCCGGTACCCCACCCCCCGATATCGTCCCCGACGGCGGCGGTGCCCCCGAAGACGTCGTCGATCCGAGTCGGTCGCTCGCGCTCGTTGCGGTCGTGGTCCAAGTGGACGAAGATCCCGTGGTCGTAGGCACCGTCCTAAACCCAGATCCAGATCCAACCGCAGTCTCAGTTCCGGTTCCGGTCCCACTCTGCGTCGCAAACGCCACAGCGCCGCTCCCCGTACCTGTACCCGTAACCGACCCCGTCGTCGTATTCGCAGGTATAATCGCAAAATCAGCCGAATAAATCACCGTATCGATCGGCTTGCTCGTCGTAAACCGGAGCGTGCTGCATGTGCCACCATCACAACACAGCCAAGAGAGCGAGATAAAGCGAGCAGCACAAGGCAGCATATCGTCAGCGTCATATTCAACGTAAGACTCGGTCGGATCTCTCATCTAGACGAGATGCAATCTCGGTTTGGGTGGTGCGCTCGAACAGCATCGCCATCCCGCCTGCTTCGCGTTCCTCGGTCACGGTCACGCTCGCCCCGCGCTCGTCTGGAATCAGACTCTGGATCTCGATTGCTCCGAGGAGGTTCCACCACCACGACACCCACGATAAACTCGGACATCAATGCGAAGGCCATAGCCAAGGCAAAGGCAAAATGTGAAATGTGAAATGTGAAATGGTGAGACGAACAGGCACATCGGCCTGTGAATCGTGATCACAACAACGTAGGCACCGAGGAGACAAAGCACCCGCCGCAAGAAGGCCCCACCCAAACCCGAAAAGCGAAGAAGAGACTCAAAGAGAGACACCTACTACTTGGTCCCCTGCTTCAACACCCACCCTGGCACCGTCACCTGACACATCTTCGTCATAGGATCCACGCCCGAAGCGAGTTGAACGAGGAACGTCTATCATGTGTCACGATTCGCCATCATCGTGACCAATCAGCATCAGCCTTCGTCAGCTTTATCGTGCACACCCACGGGCGACGGAAAGCTTACGTCCGTGTTGCACCACAACGAGATATCGACCGGACCCATCTCGCTTAGTGCCGGGTACTTCCAATCCTCGGTCCAGCTCACGAGCGCCGGTTGATCCGCCGACCAAACTGTCGCTTGGATCGGTTGTGTCGGGTAGACCGAGGCGAAGACGAGCGGGAGGTAGGCTCCGACGAGTAGGATGTACGTGTGGAACATGGCGTGGTCGTTCTTTTGATCGCGTTGGTTTCTTTCTTTTACGGAATGGAAATGGTCGGGAGAGCCAAGGAAGAGACGATACAGACCCGCTGCAGGGATGAGAGCGAAACAGACAGTGGGCGAGATGAATTCTATGATGAAAGAGGGTAGCAGACAAGGGTTGATAATGAAGTGGTTCGCGACGCGACGAGTCACGTGCATAGAAAATCAACCATGATATTGGAAATCGTTCGTACGGGGTAATCGTGATCTGGCTAAACTAAAAGGAATGGAAGATGAACGAAAGGAATACAAGTGGATAAGTAGACTACACCCTTTCTTTTCTAGAGTACCATCAGATAAAAAGAAAAAAAGCCAAGGAACATACGTCGCAACATTAATCGTGAGAGAAATTAAGGGTGGAGTCCCAAGTTCCAAATCATCAATAGCGCGTTTGATCCTCCCCGAGTCCAAGGGCGGGAGGTCACGGCCGACCACACCGAGATACCGATTCGTCGTTCACAGTTCACATCATTCGCTCCTTGACTTGCACAGCTCGGAGCCATATTTCACCGGGATGGCTAGGCAGACCTCCATCAGTCCGGCATCGCACACACCTCAAATGAGACACGAACCTCTTTTCGCGCAAGATCCGCCACACGCGCCTGTTCTCCTTTTCTTTTTCGTTCCGAATCTTGGTGGCAAGAGTCTCCGCTCTAGGCGGGAACACGCCAGGCCCGCAGCGCGCTTGAAGATCTACAAGACCTTCGTTTGTCCCTTCCGACTCGAGGACCACGGTACCGTACCAGCCGGGATCAATATAGAATCCGTCAACATTGGGAATGGGAACGCGGACAGCGCGCGAGCGGGAGTGGACTTGTCCTTGGGAAGGTGGGAGAGGGGGGCGGACAGTAAACGTGGAGCGGTGTACCCAACGAACGACATCGTGCAGCGCGCCGTGCGGACTGTGGTAATGCGTGATGCGTGAGTATGGATCTAACGAGAGTTGGAGTAATGCGCACGTTTCCGTTCGAGCTCGGTCTTGCAACAATTGCAGGTTGGCCGCAATCTCGCGGCCCCATGGACGTACGTCAATGTAGACGATAGGATTGCAATGGGGATTGTGCGTCGCAGAACCACCGATTCGAATGACCCGATGAAAGTATGAAGGAGAGAAAGCCAAACTGTGGAAGTATGGCGACAGTTCACCCACACGGGAGTATCTATAATCCAGATCCTGCAAAAGCCGAGCGTCGGAGGCTGCTTGTCAACACGAATCCGAGGAGAAACGTACCACGAGATAGCTCCCGTCCCACACCAGTCGACCGAGGTTTCCTTCGTCTCCGACAGCGATGTCCCAAACGATATCACCCACCCGGAGAAGCTTGAGAACACCGGAACGTTTTAGTTCAGCTTCGCATTCCACGACACTCGCATCAGACAACCAGTCGCCCTCGGGCGAAGGCACAAAGACCCTCAAAACCGGTGCACGCCCGAGCCGATAGAGGGGTGATTTAAATTTGGAAACCCCTGGTGATAAGGTACTTGAGCTTCGGTCGTTCTTCCCATGAGAATGATTACGCGAGTGAGAATAGGAAGATGTCGGGGATGCCGCCCGGCTTGATACACTGTGTTGACGAGTGCCTGGACGTGATGCATTCGTTGCCTGGATCGATTTGGCCATCCACAGTGTCTTAAGGTACCTGGTCTCGGATTCAGCCTGAGCACGGAGCCGGAGAACCACTCGGGTGTAAGCCCGCGTGGTAAGTGCCAAGGCAAGTATATCTGGTGCATTAGAGGTCGTCGGAGCATCCCGGTTCACCGTTTGAGGTTTCAAGTATGCAGCGGAAAGCCGAGCATACTGATGTGTTGGCATCGCCACACCTCGTAGATAGTTGTGGAGATCCTACAAGTCATGTTGGTGGATGTAAGGATGTAGAGGTGGTGTTGAACTTGCCTTCAACGATAACGCAAGCGGCTCTGCCCATTCGTAGTTCCATTTCGAATACCCAACCGTGCTCAGATAACGTTCCAAGACAAATTCACGGAGAATTCTGCTCTGGAACAATTCCTGGACTTGCTTGTTCGCGCTGTAGAGTGGAAGCCATTCGGAATAGGACAAGTACGACAGAAGCAGTGGGAGAAGATTCGCGTCCGACAACATTGCCATGATCGGGAAATACGTCGGAGGGGGTGTTGGTTCACGAGGTTGCTCCTCTACCTGTTCGCTCTCCTCCGTAGATAATTGCTTTGCAACTACCTCTGCGACAGCTGGAGGCGGGGCTTTTTCCAACCATTGACCACGGCGTTGCTGACGTGCAACCTTGTAATTGTCAGGAGTAACCGGTGTCAGTGGTGACCCTTCTGGGATGGAAGGCGGGGGGGTGCCAGGTGGCATGGGAACGTCGTCTGGAGGTACAGGTGTCAATGGTGCCTTTGGAATCGGAGGAGGAGGGGTACCTAGCATCTTGATGTGTCCATCTTCACTTGAAGAAATATCTTCCTTACACGCGCAAGAGCACGATGGCCTCGGCTTCAACATTTTTACGCCTCCAACTCTCGCAAAGGGGTCATCATCTAGGAGTAAAGGATCACCCGGTTCAGGAAGAACCTTGTGGCAAGGGGGTGTACCTGTCTTCTGAGGGGTGGTAGGACGTGCCTTGGTCAGGACGCGAGGTCGAGCGTGTTCAGAACCCGCGTCGCCCCTGCTGCCGGCATAGGATGTGTGTTCTACCACCACACGCATCAAACTACTCATGCTTGACTTGTGGGCCAGAGGCGGGAGCTCGGTTGGATACAAAGTGGAACTGTCAACTGGACCCAGGTCAACCTGGGGAGCTCCGCGGAATACGGAGGAGATGGAGCCGTTGCGGCGCGAGGGAGGAGAAGGCTCGAGAGATGCGTATTCGACGGGCGGAGAAGGATAGGGATTCCGTACTTTCGTGTTCCCATTGGTTGGGGAGGCCACGGGGGTCTTGCTGACTGGACCAGAAGGCGGCGGCGCACCTGACATGGCAGCAAAGATCAGTGGACCTTTGCGCATTGGACTCGCCAACTCTGCGTTTCCTGGGCGGAGCATGTCATACAACATTGGAGGTCGTGCGTGGGGCTCTGCGTGTCCTGCGGAGGATGACAAGCTAGAGTGAGAGGTCTGTCGCGCAAGAGTTCGAACACGCTCAGAGAAGCTGGTGGGCGGGACGGTGGGGACGGTGGGAGAACGATGAACTCGAGCGGTCCCGTTGGGGGACGTGAATGGACGTGAAGTGAGCGAAGCGACGGATGACTGATTGTAGTCGACAGATGAGCGGCAACGGCCATTGCAAACCTGTTGGTTTTATAACACGTTAGTTTCGAAAATATCATGTAAACGTTCCAAATCCATTACGGACAGGATGTGAATTGCTTGAGCCGACGGGATCTAAGCGCCCGTCTGGGAGTGTTCTGACGTCAATTACCTAATACAAATAAAGGTCAGTGCGAGTCGCAACAAACAGAGACAAACGAAAGCGGGCGGGTCGTCAACGGATCGTTGCTTGTAGGCGAAAGCCGGGCAGCAAGGACGCCACTATCGACCATCGGATAGTGCATAAAGCGCCGGCAGGATAATCACCGAGCTCCACTGTTCGCACTACCAACGCCGGGTGCAGGAACCCGGAGATGGGTTGCCCATATGTTTGATGAAAAGCTGCCAAATCGATCAGCAAAAGGAGGGGAGGCCTCACCTCAGCAGCAGGGGACACTGAGCTTGCTGACGTAGAGCTGCCATACGATCCGTTGGTTCTCCGGGTGGCATCGGTGTGGTGACTACTAGAAGAAAGACTGGAACTCGATCCGGGCTTCTGTGGCGAGGTGTAATGGCGGTGGGGGTTGGACGATGGAGGCGGTTGGATGACCATTTGCGACTCTTGCGAAGGTGGTGCGGGAGAAGTGTGATGCCGTATGGGTGGGGGATATGAACGAAATTGATTGACGACTGAGGTCACGTTGGCGGCAGATAAGGATTCTTCGAAGTCGAAGTTGGACGCAGGGGTCGCTTGTCCGCGAACCACGGCGGGAGGGCTGGAGGGGCGGGTGAGTGATCTTGGTTGTTTTTGTGTGAGAGATTGGTTGCCAAGGGGTTCGCATTTCGGATGGGCAACTTGCGGGCGAGTTTGGACCTGTCGAGTTGAAATCTTTCGCGGACTTGGTACCGTAGCAACCGTGTTCGGACGAGAAACAGCAGTGTTACAGATGTTCGGTACATCTACAGAAGCGTTGCTAGCTAGATGGACATATGGAAGTCAGATCGCATCTACGGTGTGGTCGAATGAACGGACCCGATAGTCGAGTAGACTGCGGTGCCAGGGGAGCGGACAGAGGCATATTCCGGACGGGCATGGTAGACGGTTGGGTTACGTCCGGGCGGGGGTGGCTATCTAAGCGAGGTGCGCTAGGGGCGTCGGCATATGCCTTCCACGGGTCCCAGACATCGTCGAGGAGGTATTCCGGCGCTGGGGTGGGGAGGGGGAGGACGGGTGGGGACGCGGCGGGCGGGAGTGCTGGCAGTGGGTTCGGGTCGGGATCTGCGAAGGAGGAGGAGAGGAGAAGCGGGGGAAGGGAGGGGGGTGCATCGGAGGAGCGTCTTTCAGCCGGAGCGATAGAAGGCTGGTTTGTATCGCGGATGGAGACTGTTCTAGACAAGGTAGCTTTCTTGCGCAAGAAACCGGCCATTGCGAGCTACGTGGGGAGCGGGGAAGTGTTGGGGGAAGGGGGAAAGGGGGGGAAAGAGAAAGAAGAGGGTAATTAAAAGAATGGGCCGAACATTCCTGTTGTTCGTTTAGGTCCCCGTTGGCGATGGGAGTGAGGATAATGAGTCCATTCCGACGCCTGTCCCTGCACATAATCTACCCGGCGATCTTCAATTACCTGCCATTTACGGTATACTCACGGCACGTCAACACTATCCCCTTCAAGTTGTTCCTCGAAACATTCCGTGACAACGTGAAGTCATCACGTATCCATCCGTACCCTCTGAAACTGACCCCACAGGCATATTCTACCCGTCATCGGTCGATTCAGATGACTTTTTCAGTGCGGGACGAATATTGAATCTCCTCATTTCCGCCCAGAAAGAACACGCCGTTGTCGCACCACCGTTCCGTACTTGTGACGCGCCAGATGCACATGTTCGCCAACCTTCTCTACATACGCGAACGAACACCGTCTTATTCCCACACGCCGGCACGTTGCCGACTGCCTGCCCCGGAATAGTTCGGCTTATTCCCGCTCCATCAATCGCCACTGACGCTAGTCCAACCAGGGAACATCTTTCCGTTTTCTCGCTTTCAGATCCGAACGACTTTCCGCTGCACTAATATCATGTCCGCAATGATCTGTTCCAACGCCGGCGTACCCCGACGCCTCTTTGGCTTGGCATCGAGCGCGTTCACCTCGCCCTTACGATGCTCTCTTATTATTATGCGCCAATCTGTCAACCGCACAGTGGCGTTATGCTTCTTGTTCACCCAATTTCTGGCGCGATTGACTCTGAATCAACGACAATCTGATCTACTACTGCGATCAAACTCTTTTTTGGTCCCCTCGAACAGCCTCGAACGCGTTTCGAATGACAGATAGGAGTCACATGAGCAGATCTCCACCCTACCCCGCATTAACTTGCCCAACCCTCTTCGCGATCCATCGCGGGCTCATCTCGTCGGCCCGCCGCTCATCATCACCTTTCGGTAGTGCCCTTACCCGGGACGTTCATGCACACATCTCACAGTCATATTTCGTAGTCTCTCCAACGATCAACGCAAACCCAGTTACGACAACCAGACGCTAGCATCGACCGAGAACTATCGCATCTAAATCATCACGTACACATCGGACAACGGGCTGCGTACTTACGCTCTGACCTGCGACAATACGATGGGCCCATCGGCACTGCTCCCTTTACACCATCATCATTTGCGCTCTTCAGTGATGTAGTACGCCTCCTTAGGGACGTTGCCAATGTAGCCCATCGCACACCTATCCGCCACCTTGACGTCGCGCCACTGCCCTATATCAACACTGGACCCTCCCAAACACGCACAAAGACGTACAATCCTGTAGAAATCTCCCCGGAACAATCTCTGGCGCTCTTCGTGTTTCTCCTCCGCTAGCCTGTGCTCTCCACTGCTTGCCCTAGTATCAACCAATCCCATCGAGGACGTTTATATTGAACCCAATTACACATGGCCGTCGCTATAGCTCCGGGCGCATATGAATCCACAGTGATTCCATAACGTCCCAACTCGATGGCTATTGAAAGGCGGCGACAATGCGGACCAGAATATCTCATCAATCATCATGTTCCAAATCGAACATAACGTAGCGATGACACGTAAGATGACAATAAAGAGAAAGAAAAGGAACAAGACAGTGCCTTTTCGCGACTTACCTGCGCATTGGACGAGTCCGCGCACCGCAACCTTGGCCGAACAGTACGCGATCTGGTCGAACTGCCCTGTTTTCCGTGCGGTCCTGTCGATCAATCTCTTCCACGGCGGATGGCGCGCGATGCGTACCAGTCTTTTCGCAGAGGGAGGAGGCACCGACGAGCCGACCTCCGCGTGCGCGATCATATCTGCTTGGCGACGAACTTGAAGCAGAGAAACGTTCCCTTGGCGCCAACCACAAAGTTGGCGTCTCAATTGTCCAAACTGGCTGTGCACCGTCATCGTCGTGCACCGTAGTCATGCATGGGTCCACGCCGCGAGTCTGACCCACACAGGTGCCCACACGACAGATCCCTGCATTCGCGATCATCTCTCACAGCACCTCGCCAGAGCAAGGTAGGCATGCGTTTGTCGAGCCTCAAGGGCTCATCGATGCCCATCAACAAGACAAGACACAGACCACGTCCAGACCACCCAGCTCTCGAACGACATGGTCGATCATCCCCTTGACCTGCACCTCGTCGGACACGTCCGCCACGATCTGCGTCGTTCGTCGTCCTTTGGCTGCGATCTCCGCACCGACGTCTCGAGGCTGGCCTTGTTGGACTGGATATCAGCGCCTGTCACGATCGCCGCGGCGATACCCAAGGAACTCATGGTGTGGGGTATGAGGCAAGGATAAAATTGGGACGTGATATGTCTATCCAGAGGGGTACTACTACGATCAAGACGTGTGCGTCCCTGGAGAGAGAGATTATGACACTTGTCCTCGGTCGTACCGGCCGAGTTCCTCGGAAAGTCACTGGATCAACGGGTGGACTATGAACGGCTTTTGAGTCTGTCCTCCACGAGGGCGCGTTCCAGAGCGTTCCACGTCACGTTGTGCGTTCGCCTAATATTAGTACTGTAGTTCACACCATCCGCCTATTGTTTCATTCTAACCCCTTGAACAGGCCCAGGGCGCTCTAGGAAGTAGTACCTGCGGACGCCAAGAACCCGGTAGTCTCGTGACCAGATGTTTTGCTGAGCCGCTGAAAGCTTCTTGGTCTCCGGAGGTTCCCGAAGGTGTGTTGGAGACTGAAAGGCTCCAAACTTCTGCAAGTGCGACGACACTCTAACCCAACTCTAACCTACTAGTGTCCTTACATAAATCACAAAAAGGACGGTTTACGACAAGACCAAGCCCGCAGTCATCGTTTCAGCATCTCAACCCTGAGCTATATCACGTTGGTGGGAGAATAAAGCATCCCGGTTCGGTTAGAGCGGAACGAGGCAACTAGTATACATATGTACATATGTACACCCCAGATGCGGCAGACGGGCCGGTGGTGACAGTTGGACGACTTGTATGAGGCCTTGAGGTGCAAGCGCGTCGAGTGTCACTTGTCAGTAACAGTGGTCCGGAGATGATATGAGAGCGTCAAGACTGGAGAGACAGACAGAGCGCGCCCGCGACGTAACGGCTTGGGAATCCGAAGGCTACTAGTAATACTTGAAACGGTGGCACGACGCCTGCAATATACCCCACCGACAATGTCGCCTTTTTGTTTTCGGGTGACACGTTAGCGAGGATGTTCTATGGCGGGAAAAAAACTTGAGCCACTTCGCGCCGGCAGTGATCACATGCATAGTAGTACTCAGTGGTCTTTTGTTCTCTGCGAGTCATTTCTCGAAGCTCTGTGACTGTATATGCACATATCCCAGGCGCGAATATCGACATCGTTGTTTGGTTCAGGTCTTTGGGAGTTCGCTACCACGGCAATCGCGGAAGAAGATAGAAGAAAAGAAAAGAAAAACGGTGTACATACGCATGTCCGTGTCGATGGGTCCCACTGGCAGGGTCTAACAACTTACCAAGATGTTCACACCGCCCGGGCCCTATGATAGCCGCCCGTGCGCGAAAAAAAGAGGGAAATGGTTTAGCAGGCCCGGCCCGGCCAGTGGCATCATGATATCACCACCACTGAACACAACCCGATCTATGCGTACCAGGTATCACAGTTCGCTGTGGTGCCATGCCGCCCATATGTCCGTGCGCGAGAAAAAGGGAGGGGGAAAAGCCGTTCTAGGTGGCCGGGGCAGTGGTATCATGATATCACCATCACCGAGCGCAGCCCGCGCCATCGTGATCCGGACTCACCCGCTTACTGGGTCAACCCTCTGATGGCAAACTTGCTCGTCGTGTATGTGATGTATTTGGACTAAGTCGCCGATTCGGAGCACGTCCGGGACATCCACCGTTTGACACGATCAGCTTACTGACGCACCTTGCCGAGCGACGACAGAAGGCCGATGATCGATTATCCTTTCCCCACTGGCACGCCCCTGGCGACCATCTGTCGTGTGGCGTACTTGTAACAAAGGAACGCCCTGCGCAGTTCGGAGGCTGACACCGAAGATAAATACGTTACACCCGCTGCACGCGTGAAAAGGTCTAAAGGTTCCAAAACGTTTCGTTGGTTTCGAGTCTCAGCGCCACGTCAATGTCAATATCAAACATTATCAAACAAAGTCGAACACGCACTATGTCCTGCTATGTCCGCATGAATATGCTTCCAAGTGCCGCATGAGAGGGGAAGGAGACACTTACTTTGAGCGATCGATCCCATTCGAACTATCCTCGCATTCGCCACTGTCGAGCCAAACCCCCAAATTCAAAACGACAAAATCCTGGTAAAACGCTATCCCGAAACGAAGTAACCCTCACCATGTGTATTAAGTCTCAGCAACCCGACGACCATCTCCGAGGATATTTGCTTCCGATCTCACTTGGCATGACTGCAGCGAGTTGAATCGCAGTTGGCGGGACGTCATTGAGTGTGATGTTGAACCCGTCCGATACCTTAAGTTGTGGTTGCGACCGGACGTGGACGTTGAATATCACGATGGACATGGTGTCGATGACGACAGTAGTGGTCGCGGTCGCGGTCAGAAAAAAGCAACTTGAAGCGAGTGGAGTGGAGGCGGGACGAACGCGTGGATCTGTCCAAGAATCCGAGGGGTACCGGGTCCCAAGTGGCTACTTACTTCAGGTCATGGGTTCCCTTTATGAAGCTGGATCCCTCGCGTTCTCCCTTCCCTTCCTCTACCCCTCTTCGATTCGTGGAAGTCTTGACGCTTCGGGCTCGGTCGGGGTGGTTGACGCGGATATAGCCTTTGGAATGGCCGCTCGAGAGAGAGAGAGAGAGAACGAGCTCCAAATAATCATCACGTGTAATCCTGGGTCGATGAGATGCTCGAATCACATGTTTGGCCTAGTAACGCGAGGGCTCGGCCATCGATCTAATGGTCCAGTTTTTGATGCGCTTGACCGTCCGCGGTGTACCAAGCATAACGGTTCCGTCGAGCAGACCAGTTCTACTGAAGATTCGCTCACGTCCATGTCTGGGCCGCGCGTAGAGTGAGGGCGGCTACCATGGGGGAGTAAGGTAGAAGCTTGGTCGCAGTTTACGCCCAGTGTGCAGGCCAGAAAAGCATGTTTGAAATACAATGTTTGAGTTGTGCGTGCCAGTGGGTGTCCACATCCAAGCCCCTAAAGGTTGCGTTCGTACTGACGGAATGTAAACCAAGGTTTGCGATGCCCAAGTCGGCCCTGGTACACATACTGTATATCAGGTTGTGCTTCATTCGTATTTGAAGGGCGGTTCGACGTTCCTTGGAAATAAGCCTCAAGCGGTTGTCAAAGGGTAAGAGGGGGTCACGGTGTGACTTGGACCATGGCACAGCCGAAGACGGTCGCTCGAGTTGGTTCCAAACCCTTACACCAAAGCTTCATTGTATTCAAGGAGCTACTATCATATATCCGCTAACATATTCCTTCTATGTTTGCTTCGAATTGCACTAGATTGTCCTGCGTGTTGTGCGCTACACATCTTCCTTTCTAACCCTAGAAACATGCGCACACTGTGAGTATAACATTATCCCTTTAGTTACCTATTGCAAGACACTTGTCCCTTGTACCTCGGATCAAGACAGGGTCATTCCTCCGTCAATGGAAATCTATGCCAAATGCATTGAGCATGCCATTCCAAGAGCCAGTCGAATGAGTTCAGTAAACCCCAGAACTCACGCATTGTCCTGCCCCAAGTCCGTGTGAGCAGGTGGGCATGGACTGAAATTACAAGAATACTTGCCGGTTATCCAGTGCGCCTCCTTCGAGGCGAGGTAGCTCACGAGATTTGCGACATCCTCTGGTTGACCATTATACTTGAGGGGTCTTACGTCTATACTCTACAAGTAATCTGGGAATGTAATCCAGGTGGCAAACATGAAATAAAACACTTACACTTGTCAACAAGTTGACTAATTCTGGGTCAGCATTCGCAAATAGTCCGCCGTCCGATAGGCCGGCCGCTGTTGGCACTTAGTCCCATTTCAGGATCGGATACCCTGCCGACACTTACTCAATGGCGTCTCAATGACGCCGGGAGCGTAGGAATTTACCGTGATGTTGTATCGGCCAAGTTCCAGTGCTGGTTTGATCAAAAATCTCACTGAAGAACAAGAGGACACAATATGATTCTTACCAGCAGTTTGTGTCAGGCCTCTGACTGCGAACTTGCTGGCGCAATACGCGGCAAGCAAGGGTGCTGCCAACTTCCCAGCGGCGGAGCTCGCACCAATAATTCGCCCTCCACGCCCTTGTTTGATCAGCTGTTGTGCTGCATACTTGTAGCACAAAAAAGGGCCGCGTGCATTGACGGCCATGATCTGCTCCCACTCCTCTAATTTGGCTGCATAACACCATTGTGTCAGTTCAGGGTAGAGAAAGCTTGCGAGAGTGACTTGCTGGATACCAAGGGTGTTAGTACGTTAATGCCCGCGTTCGCTACCATCTACGAAGAAGGGATTTAGGGACACGTTTGATCAAAGTGCAGCACGGGTTGCTCACAACATCCAGACCCCCGAGTTCCTTGGAAACATCTTGAACCATTGTTTTGACCTCCTCCTCGACGGTCACGTCTGCGGGGACCAACAGTGTTCTTCGACCGATCTTCTTAATGTCATCCGCGACAGTACGCAACTGGTCACGTTTGGACGAGACGTCATTCAGGGCGATGTTGAACCCATCCTTTGCAAGACGAAGTGCGATACCGCGTCCAATACCCTGGGCGGATCCAGTTATGAGAGCGACCCCTCTGATGACAGACATGCAGCTCCGGAGTATGGGTGGAAAGGTGAGCGCCCGGGCAACCTAGTTGCTGCGGTTGAGACTGCACTTTCTCAGGCCGTAAACGAGCTGCCCAGATAACCCAAACCCATCACATCATGCTCCAATGAACGGATCTTCACGTTACTTAAATAAATGGGCGATGCTGTGCCTGGATCCAGGTTTCCGCGCCGTTCTTTGTCGTAATGATTGAGTGCAAAAGCGCCGGAGACATAATTCGATGGCCACGGTTATGTACTACATGCTAAATCGAATCTGAGTCATGTAAAATAAAGAGTCAGTCATTCTTAGCCACAACCTGAGTGACGATGACCTACATAAAAGCTGTAGTGTAGACCTCTTCCGAGCCGGGTCGGTGACTACAATACAGTAGTCTGAAGTCTCAGACCATCCGTTTCAGTGCGTCCGACGCTTCAACGATCTCGGAGGTTCATTGTCGCCGGGTGTTTACATATGCGGTACAGAATTTGGGTGAGAGTATGAAATTAAAACAAACAAACATAAATACATGTTCTTATTATCCAACCCGGCATTTAAAAATCAAAAATCATAGTACTATGCGGTGACCGGTCAGTGCGCAGGTCAGAAAAGTCCCGCTGAGGACCAGTAATTGACCCATGCATGGGCGTCCAGCTCCCCCATAGGTTGCATGTGCGCTAGGGTCTTGCTGACGCGTTGCGCCTTTGCAGTGCTAAAGTCAGTCATACCGCCCGCCTCCCTCAGTTGGAGTGACCCTTTCGGTTGAGTCTCGGCCTGCTCCTCAAGCCTCGCCATTCCTCGGAGAAATTCGAGCAATTTGATCGCAGGCTGACGGAGAAACACACATCAATGTTTACACACGAACACGCACGAACCATCAAAGAAGAGGGGAGGATTCGGATACATCTCATGGGAAATACTCACGATATTGACGAGGTCCTCTGGCGTCGCGCTGGCAGCTCTCTTCTCCAGTCGGACGACCCAGTCGACAAACGAAACCATCGTCAGATGGTCGCTGCTCAGTGATGCCGATTTCTGCTGCAGAACGGCATCGCGGATGGCTGACATGATCTTGACCCAGGGTGGACGCTGCGGGTTGACAATGTTGAGTGTTTGCGGCGCGTCTTCTGCGAATGCAACATCCAAGACAGACGCTGCAACGTCCTCGGCACGCATCCAAGAAACCACCTGGTCGCCATAATGCTCTCAGCCTCAACATCGATCCACGAACAGGTCAAGTCTTATCACTTACCCCATGGGAAATAGGGAACGCTCCAAGAGCGATGCTTGACTTGACGATGATTGGTACCCAATTCGTCGTTGCCCACGATCCGTTCTGTCCCCCGGTGATCTGCCCAATGCGCAACGAGGTCGCGCGGAGAGCGCTTTTGACAATGACCTAGCGCAATGAACGTTGGAGGTCGTCACATCTTTGCTGAGTAGATGGTTCTACGCACCCGTTCACATACGTACTTGGCCTCCCCGTACCCGGGTCCAACAGCTGGGGACGGATCATACTGGACTTCCTCCGGGAACGCCCCTCTTTCGCGATCCCAGGATTGCGCAGAGCCAACAGAAGACGTAAACACGAAGCGAAGCGAGCTGCAATAGTGTGAGTCCAACGCAAGATCCACCAAGTTTCGGGTTGCTTTGACGTTGGGTTCGAACGAGGCGAGCGACAAGTTGAAGTCAAGGCGCCATGCGTTGTGAATGATCGTCGTCACTACACCCCGGAGCTAATCATGGTTTTCAGTATCATGAACACAAGGAAAAGCGAAAGGGGTCGAGAACCTCCTTATATAGAGCGGGTGACAAGCCACACTTGTCTTGAGAAGCGTCCGCCTCGACATACACAAGCTTTTCCGATTTCAAAAGATCGACCGAAAGTCCCTTGTCGACAAATGCCGAACTCTGGCGCACTGCACTCGAGGTAGACGAAGGGCGGTTGAAGGCATACACCCTCTCTACTCCCGGATTTTCAATGAGTTGCGCAAGGAGGAACGATCCGAGCCCGCCAGTGGATCCGGTGAGTAGCACAATTGATCGACTACGGTATGTTCCGTTTTTCAATGTACCATCTGCCGATAGTGCAGGTCTGGGAAGCCCATTGGAATACTTCTCGATCATGGCGTTGATCGCTGCGATATGCTGCTGTTTCGAATCCAGATTCTGCGACGCTCCACTTTCATCGACAAGGCTGGCGATGCGTGCTGCGAGAAGTTCGATAGTTGGATTCTCGAATATGATATTCTGCGAGATTCGGGAAACCGCGCTGCGCGTCTTAGAGTCTGGTGACGTCCGCAAGGCATTGGCGAGTTTGTTTCGCATATACGTGACACTCAAACTGCGGAATGGGTTAAGACCAAGACGTATGTACCAGTCATAGAGGCTCACCTATCGAAACCCTGAGCAAAGAGGTCAGTACTAGGACTTATACTGCGCCCATGACTGATGGCGTTTGCATGCTCCAACAACCACCCTTCTAAAATTGCCGCAGTCCAAACGGACGGTCCAGTGGATCCATTGGTGTGCGAAGTGGCTTCTATGGCGTTATATCTTTTTCAAATGAGCAGACTCGGTAAGTAGACGGCAAGAGCACATACAAAGCATCAATCTCGGCTCCGTAAGCCATGATCGTTGCCTTCTTCTGGATAGTTCCTTTAGGAGTCCTCAAAATCGGTTTCTCGGGAGTCGCAATCAAGATCATCTCCTTGAATATCCTACTGAATGCTGGTGCAGTCTCGTTTGCTTCGTCAACGAGCGGCCTTTGGTATCAGTTCAGCATATCCAATGATCTTCGCGGCACAGGGGAAATCTCGAAACGTACCAGATCCAGTTCCTAAACTCGGCGATGGCGTTGTCGTCTCGAATATCGACAACATGCTCAGGCCGCGGTTCAACTAAAATCCCAACCTGATTTCGCTCTCGTCCAAACATTATTGCGCCCTGAAGCAAGGGGCTGGAACAGATGATGCCCTCCATCGGAGTGGGCACAGTTTTCTCTCCGGAGGCAAGAACGATGACATCGTCTGTTCTGCCAACGCTGTCCTACTCTTTAGTCATCCCGTCAACCATTGTGCAACACACTCACATCTTCCACAAGTTCTTCGTAGGATGTTTAATGAATAAATCGGATGTCGCATACCCCTTGACGTCAGGAATGTTCTCGACAGCCACCGTACCGTTCTCAGAGGACTAGATCTGCCATGTAACTCAACGAAGTGAAGGACACAGAGGAAACATACCAAAAGCTGACATTCGTATGTGTCATCTCCATAGGGAATCCACCTAAGTTTGATGTCATCCGAGAAATGCAGCCAATTCCAGTCACCGTCTTTGATATCCGTTTTCAGTCGAACGTATGTGGCAGAACCAAATTCGGTGGCTCCGTAAAATGTAGTTACCGCTACGCCAGCAGCACATAAGTCATCCCCTATCTTTTCTGACAAGGGACCCCCTGAATATGCCTGGAGTGGGTGTAATCGTGCTCAGATCCAATAACCACACGAGGATGCCACTCACAACCAAGTCCAACTTCTTCAGCTCCTCGACATCCTCCTGAGAGACTGCCCACTGTTCCAAAAACGTCGGGACCGTCATCAATGCCTTGCATCCAGTCCGCCGGACGTAATCGAGTATGTTGTCAGTTGTTGGTATGACGGGGGCAGCCCGCGGATCGGTCACCGCACGCGGTGCATATACAACGGCTGCAACGAGAGAACCAAGCGGAACATATAGTTGAACTCCCGCACCGTAACCGTGGAAAGGAGGTAGCCCCATGACACCAATTCGACTAGAGACAGGTAGCTTCGCGAAGGACCGCACCACGGCTAAACGTCCACTGAGGTATCAGCAATGAAACGGCGCGAACCAACGATGACTGACGTTGAGAAAACCAGGATGCCTGAACTTTGTGAGTGTGCAGAATTGGCTTAGGGAACCCGGTGCTACCAGAGGAGTGAAAGTAAATCGCAGGGCCGTCCAAGTCTGGGCGAGACGCAGGCACGGGATATGGCACAAAGGGATCTGCTTCGACTTCGCTTCCAAGTTTCGGGAATGCATATGATAGCGTTGGCAATTCATCGATTACTAACTGGCGACCTGGAATCTCCTTGCGAACATTCTCAATCAAAGCATTGTGCGCATTGTGTAACGTCACTATTCGCGAACAGTTGGTCTTCTTCATCATATCAACCACAGCAGCAGCGGAGTTTCTGTACGACACCAAGAACGGCTGATATGTAATTTGAATGAGAACCCTCCCTGATGCAAGTCACGCTAGTACACTCACCGCCAAACCAGCAATAGTCATCCCAGCAAGAACGGCATGGAATAAAATGGTGTCGCAGTTAGCGATAAGCATGACAACTTGTCCTTCATCGCCCCCACGTCCGGGACGAAGAACATGTGCGGTCCTATGCGCAGCGCGACCAAATTCGAGGAAGGTTATCTCGGTGGTATGATGATCTGACGCCTGGTCGTCGGCATATACAAAGATGGGTAACGTTGGGTTGTTCTGCATATGAAAGTTAACCTGTTCATAGAAAAGCAGTGAGCAGTCCAATGGCGGAAGCACTGGGGCAGACGACATGACTGTAGTGCAATTGCGATGAGGGGCATCCTGCCTGCGAGCTTTTATCTTAAGAGTTAACGGAGAATACTGCGATCGCCCGATTTCCGACGCTTATTTGTGCTGTTTCGGTTGTTTCGATACGATTTTATCGGTTGTTGGTAAGGCCACTTTCCATCATCATTGATGTGGCTCACCTGCCAGCTGCACCTGGGCTTCAAACGGCCTACGCGCACCTCAAACCACCCACCCGCGCCCCGAGCGACACACCGAGACTCGCGAAGGACAAGTACCACACGTCGCTCGAGGGGAACGTGTCAGATCTGAGCCGTTATGAGGTCAAGCCGTCGTACGTCGTTGTTTGGAGTACGTATTGTGCCTCGACTGACTTATCATCTGTTTCACTTTGACACCTTGTCGCTGATGACTTGTTTGTACCTCATCGCAGCAAACCTGTAAGTACGTGGCTGCAACCAGCCACAGCAGGTTACTGCGCCACAAATTAGTCCCCCTCTATCTCGACCCGACGCGTTCGTATCGCCTCTGGGGTGTTTCTGGTCATTGTAGCAGTCGCACGGTATAACCGTTTTGTTACCCGGCTTGTCTCAGGTGTCTGTGCACTCGGATCGTGCGTTCGACTGTCTCGTGTCGTTGCGCTGCTTCGTATCGTCACGGAGCCGTTCACCTGGCATGGAGAACGGTGTGGTGGTGGGACATTCCCGGTACGTCGCCATCGCTCATCGAGGTGTGCTGACCATCTTCTCTAGCCCTTCGTCAATCGCTCCGACTTTGCCCACCCTCGCGCACTCAACTTCGTCGGTTGGGTCGTTTGGCTTCTCTGGTCGGCACGTCTCGTCGCCGTCCTTGCACGTGCTCCCTGCGCGCCCTGTCGACTGTCTCGACACGTTCGTCTCGACCCCACCTCGCCATCTCCGTCCTCACGCCCTCAGGCATGTCGGGAGGTTCTGTGTGTGCGCCTAGACGACGCTTGTCGTCGCCCGTCGTGTCCGCAGGGTCTTCCGACGATCTCCCTGCCGTCGTTTCGCCGTCTTCGTCTGGGTTTCCGCGCGACGTGCTTTGTGTGCTCGCGCTATTCTTCAACTCATCTCCTTGGTCTCGTTCGACTTCAGCTTTGTCTGGCAGCTTCGTGCGCTGTCGTCGTTCGTTGGGCATTGCTGGCTGACGTGCTGGGGTGTTTGGTATCTTTGACTTGTTAAGGAGAAGACATGGTCGGGATGGCATTCACGGTACACCACTGCTAACTATACTCAGCGTTCGCGTAAGGCGACGTGGTGATGCACGATTGAGCAGCAACCGAATCTCTGGAGGCGACGACTCAGCTCGCGCGGGTCGGGTGGGAACGTCAACAGATTCGTCATGTACTAGAGCTATAGGGGTTTTGAACTCACCAAATCCAGCGCTGGATTGGACTTCAAGCTGAAGCAAATCAACGCAGACGCGCATGTCTTCTTTGGGCGCCCTCGCCGCGCGTCTGGATCTCACAGAGACACTGCTCCTCGGTGAGCCATGCGAGTCCGGGCTTGAGTGGTCGACCGCGGAGTGGTGGTACATGAGTGCGGTGTCGATGCAGAGGGGGTGGAAGATCCGGAGAGCTTGTATTCGAGGGAGTGACCGACGAGGATGGTGAGGAGTTGGGTTTAGACCCGCGAGGGTCGTCGTGGCAATGGCAAGGGGGCCTCAGTGATGTGAACATCTATATGGTGGGTGGTCAGTGTGCATCGAGAGGAAAGGAAAACGTTACTTTGTGAGGTAGTTGATGACAGGTTTGGGTGGTTTGATGAGCTTGTCGTATACGACGATGTCAGACTCGTAGTCGATGATGCAGACCCGGGTCAGTTCCTTGCCGTCTTCTGTCGGATACTGTGTCGGGTTGAATAGGGCCCGTAGAGAAATGACGGCGCACCATTTCGCCGTCCATGACGTATAGTTGCGACCGTTGTCTCTCGTGTGGGCCATCAGGTCTTCAGGATGGATTCGGGGACGGGCCGTTTGCGACGCGAACGGGTGGCGAGTTTGAACGCGGCCGCGGTCACCGTCACTCACCTGAACCTCTACTCGCAATCCGAAGGTGATGGCGGGATTACTGATTGCACGTGGGCGTGCGGATATACTTCGCACACGTGGCGTTTCTTTATCCAAAAAAGGTATTATGAACCAAACATAGAACAATTTGCACCATTGGCGTCCCGATCTGACCGGGAGCGTAGGTATTTACGTAATGTTCAAGTTATGTGGACCAAGTTCCAGTGCTGATTCGATGCAGTTAGAAACAAGAGGATAAAACACGATCCTTACCGGCAGTTTGTATAAGACCTCTGATAGCGAACTTGCTGGCAGAATACGCGGTAAGCAAGGGTTTCCCTAACTTTCCAGCGATGGAGCTCGCGCCAATAATGCGCCCTCCGCGCCCTTGTTTGATCATCTGTTGTGCTGCATACTTGTAGCACAAGAAAGTGCCACGCGCATTGACGGCCATGACCCGCCCCCATTCGTCTAATTCGGCTGCGGAACACCGTCGTGTCAGCTAAAGCTGCAGGAAGTTGGCGAGCGTGCCTTACTCGAGATCAAGGGCGACAGTGCAAGAACCCCGGCGTTTGCTACCAGCTACGGAAGATTTATTTTAGGAACACGCTTCCCTGCGCGCCGTGGTACTCACGACATCCAGCCCACCGAATTCCTTGACAACGTCTCGTACCATTCCGTTGACCTCCCGATCTACAGTCACGTCTGCGGGAACTAACAATGTTCTTCGACCGATCTTCTCAATGTCGTCCGCGACAGCACGCAGCTGGTCACGTTTGGACGAGACGTCGTTCAGAGCGATATCGAACCCATCCCTAGCGAGACGAAGTGTGACACTACGCCCAAGACCCTGGGCTGATCCAGTGACGAGTGCAACCCCTTTGGCGGTAAACATGAGCTCGAGAGAGTGAGTGAAAGCGAACGCTGTGGTCAGTTGGTCTGGTAGCTGACTTTATACCCTTTGCGGCCCTTGACTATCCCCGTACACCGTAGTTGGTCTCAGCCGCCCCAGTAATTCACTATCCATACGCATCCAGATAAACCGTGGCACCATGTACCATTTGCAGAAATGCCAAAGCCTCGCAATGCCCTAGTCATGACCAAAGTGTTGCCCTGCTGTCGAGTATTCTGGTGACCTGACTAGGTAAGTTGCGAATACATACTCCTGATTCAAGATATATAGTTTTGAGTTCAGAGGCGTTGGCCTCCACTGCAAGATTTCAAGCTTGCTCTGGTTTCAAAATCTCGACCGAAAGTCGCTTGCTGACAAACGCTGACCGTGCTACATGCATAGATGTTACAGTACCGCGATCACTCTCAATTTTCATATCGTTCCCTGGTGTGGCCAAAAATTCAAATGGTCCCGTTATTTCAAAGACACTTCCAGCGACTTAGTAGTTCGGCTCAAGATGTAGTCACACCCATGTCGGAGAGATCCTACCAGCGGCTCGACGATCTACATCCCGCTCCAGTAAACACCCGAGATACAATCTGATCGCACATATGTATTCGGCTGGCCTATGAGCAATGTTCCTTGGGGCTGCGATTCTGAAATCCATCTGAATTCCACGTGATTCAGATCAAGACAAGATGTTTCCTCCATCGACGGTAATCTAGTACCACAAGTCATTGAGCATGCCCCTTCGTGGCCAAATCAAGAAGAAACTTACACATTGCCCTAATGTACATAATGCGAAAGGTAAGCGAGTGATCATAGTAGGAACGAAGTGAATAGGAACTCACCGGTTATGAAGTGTGCTTCCTTCGAGGCGAGGTAACTAACGATACTTGCGATATCCTCCGGCTGACCCTCATACTTGACGGCTCTCATGTTTAGGCGCTATAGGTAGTATATGAGTAGTAATTGCGAGGTGACAAGTGGAAAATAATGAGACAACTTACGTTCATACCTGAGTTGAACATGTCTGAATCAGCTTCCGCACCGCCGTCGAGTACTACGCTGACTGCAATCTGCACTTAGTCCCATTTCAGGATCGGATACACCGACACCTACGCATTGGCGTTTTAATGGGACCGGGAGCGTAGGAATTCACCGTAATGTTGTACCGGCCAAGTTCCAGTGCTGATTTGATCAGAATTCTCCGCTCTGAGAACAAGGCATGGTCCTTACCGGCGGTTTGTGTGAGGCCTCTGACTGCGAACTTGCTGGCGCCATACGAGGCACACAAGGGTAATCCCGACCTCCCAATTATGGAGCTCGCGCCAATAATCCGCCCTCCACGACCTTGTTTAATCATTTGTTGTGCTGCATACTTGTAGCATAAGAAAGGGCCGCGCGCATTGACAGCCATGACCTGTTCCCACTCCTCTAAGTCGGCTGCAGGACATCATCGTGTCAGTCCATGCTGCGGGAAGCTTGTGAGAATGGCCTACTGGAGACCAAGGATGCCAATAGACCGATGCCCGCGTTCGCCACCATCTACGAAGAATGTAAATGTATTCAAGTCCAGGGACATGGTTAATCGAAGTGGGGCATTTACTCACGACATCCAAGCCACCGAGTACCTTGGAAACCTCTTGTACCATTCCTTTGACCTCTCCTTCGGCGGTCACGTCTGCAGGAACCAAATGCGTCTTTCGACCGACCTTCTCGATGTCGTTGGCGACAACACGCAGCTGATCACGTTTGGACGAGACGTCGTTCAGAGCGATATCGAACCCATCCTTGGCAAGACGAAGTGCGATACTACGCCCGAGACCCTGGGCGGATCCCGTGATGAGGGCAATCCCTTTGACGATAGACATGAGCCTCAAAGGTGAGTGAAAACCTAATGGTGGGTCAGTTTGTCGCTGGCGGTAGACTTTATACCTTCTGTGACAACAGCAGGTCGAAGACCACCTGACTGTATCATTGTGTATTCATTTAGAACTAGGAAGCCAATGATTCCATTGATCATCATCACCCAACTTATTTCCGTAATTCGAACTGATGAACGTGGATGCACTTTTGAGTCACGAGCCTGAGTGACATTCCTTCACACAGCGTCAGTGCGTCACCATGGTTCATCGAATGACCACGGGAGACTGAGTCGGTGATGCCGATGACCTTGACATCGATGGTCAGGATGCTAGGTCAGTGCAATACGACGAGAATTCTATATTGACTCAGAATCAATTGGAAGTCCCGGTGTGTTAGGAACCTAAGGATTCCATTGGTCATCGACCAACTCATTTCCGCAATTCGAACTGATGAGACGTGGACGCACGTTTGAGTCACGAGTTACATTTGTTCACATAGCGACGCCATGGTTCATCCGAATGTCCACGGGAGACTGTATCGCTGATGCCAATGAGCCTTACGGCGATGGCCAGGATACTAGGTCGCGGTGCAAGTTGACGAAACGCGGTCATTTGCCTCGTACAATGGAGCCATAAAGGGAATCATTGCTGCATATATATCCTGTTAAACTTGCGGAGATAAATCAAGAATGCTGGGAGTAGCATCGACGTTCTGGTAGCGATGCGGGAGACCAATCGATCAACCATACCTCAACGCCAGTGACAACGGGAGCTCGGCGAAGATTGCATGGAAAAACACAGGCCAAGTTCCTGTCCGTCACAGTCGAGGGACGCTGTAGTAAATCGCAAAGCTTGGTTTAATTTTTTCCACCATTATGGTAAGTTTGACTTCACGAACGTCATCGGAACTTACGGGTAAATATTTAAAGTCGGATCCCTTTCGGGTTTGTAGATTCCAAAATACGGACCCGTGGCATTGTGTCGAATGCTTTGTTGGACAGGTTGCTTGGCTACAGAAAATTGTCGGTATTTACAAGACCGTTAGCATGAAATCGACGAATATTCAGTCCTTCAACATCCACCCAAAGAACTCGCCTCACGACATAGTTATACCGCCATCAACAGAAATCTGTTTCAAGTTCATTGAGTATGCAATTCCGACTCGCCGGGGTCCAATTCAACAAAAATGTTCAAACTTACACATTGTCCTAACCCAATGAATGTCAGAAGTGATGCACATGCAAAAGGAAACAAACGGATACTTGCCGGTGATAAAATGTCCCTCCTTCGAGGAAAGGTAACTCACGATGCTCGCGATATCTTCTGGCTGACCGTCATGTCGGATGGGTCTCCTGGAGAGGTGCTACGAATACATTTAGTACAACGAGAGTAGCATGCGCTACATGTGATGGGACTCTTACGTTCATAACCCACTTGACCAATTCTTCATCCATCGCGTCAATCCCTCCCAACAAGCTAGCCGCTGTCCAGATTTTAACCCTGATTCAGCGACAAGACACCCTTCCGGCACGTACTCATTGGGGTATCAATAACACCAGGCGCATACGAATTCACCGTAATGTTGTATCGGCCGAGTTCCAGTGCTGATTTGATCAGAAATGTAATTTAATATCAGGATAACAAGAACGGTCTTTACCGGCAGTCTGTGTCAGGCCTCTGATAGCGAATTTGCTGGCAGAATACGCGGGAGTTAAAGGGTGGCCCATCTTTCCGGCGACGGAACTCGCGCCGATAATACGCCCTCCACGACCTTGTGTTATCATTTGTGCTGCTGCGTATTTATAGCACAAGAAAGTCCCACGTGCGTTGACAGTCATGACTCGCTCCCACTCATCCAGTCCAGCTACAAATCACCATCTCATCAGTCCAAGCTACAGAAGCTGGTGAGTGTAGCTTACTGGAGGCCATGTCCTTTATCAGGCCAACCCCGGCGTTTGCTACCATCTATTGTGGGGGGTTGGGGATAGATTCGACGGTGGGAGGGGACGGGACTCACGACATCCAGCCCTCCGAGCCCTTTTGTAGCGCCCTGTACCATTCCTTTGACCTCTCCTTCGACGGTCACGTCTGCGGGAACCAAATGCGTCCTTCGACCGATCTCCTCGATGTCATCGGCGACAGTACGCAGTTGATCACGTTTGGACGAGACGTCGTTCAGAGCGATATCGAACCCATCCCTGGCAAGACGAAGTGCGATACTACGCCCAATGCCCTGAGCGGATCCCGTGATGAGGGCGACCCCTTTGACGATAGACATGAGCTCGAGAGGATGGGTGGAAAGTGAATAATGTGGTCAGTTGGTCGCTACAGTCGCCTTTATATCTTTAGCCATATAAACAGGTGGGGGAAGGCCAAACAGAGATGATCGGTTTCGACTTACGAACCGGGAAATATAATTACTCCTTGTCCATTTGTATTCTTACGACTGAAACATCATGCGAAATGCGCGCAGACCGCCAGACCAGGACTGAGAAATGACTTACTTCAGAACGCCATTGGCGGCTGTGACCATAAATCTATAACTTTGAGGAGTTGAAATGGGTCAGGAATGATAGTTTGCCAAACGACGGCGTGATGCATAATAGAGACTTTATCCTGGGCGAAACAAAAGTGGCAGATGGGCCACGACCTGTGTGATGAAACGAATAGCTCCGACGTACTATCACCCACATGTCGTAATGCAACATCCCAATACGACCTCTCCGCATCTGCTCAGATAAACCTGGTGGTAAAAGGAAGGCAACGGTCGTCGAAGACCGCTCACTTGCTCGATCATTTTGCTCAAGGGGATGTTCAAGCCTCAAAGATCGTATACGGAATGATCCTGCCTAGAGGGACAAATTTCTTGGGTACATTTGAGTCCGAAGTGTGACAAACGAATGGGACCAACACCCGAACGAGCGCTCTGAAAGAGCTGCGTGCCTCCCTGGTCAAAATGAAAGCTCGACAAAAGCAATTAGTGCAAAAGTGGCGCATGTTGCTGTGAACTCCATCGGTAACCACGCTGGACACCAAAAGTTCGCTAGGTAGCTGTTCCATTCCACAAATCATACCTGAAACCAAGTGGCGCAGTGAGACAAGCCTTCTAGCCACAGGAACGCCTCACATAGCATAAAAGCGGTAAAGGCGGACCAACCAGGAAATAAAGCCAAGTAAATCCTTTGGTATTACATATATAGCGGATGTTGTACTGTGATCCCCATGAAGTCAGCGACGTAGTGAACAGAAGCCACAGCCAAAATCACGCACGTAGACCGTTTAAACCTCGCCGCTCGATCCCCACCAAAAACCTTTCGTCATCCATAGGAGCCAGAGGGCAAGGAAACCGCCGACAATGTACATTATGATGCGTGTTTGACGAACACCGCCAGCGCCAGCGAGACCAAATGCTTGCGCGGTTCGGCGCGATGAATGCGAAAGTTGAGAAGTAAAGCTAGAGAACGTGTTGCCCTATGCAAATGTCATGACACACGAAGATGGACAAGCTGGACCGCTCGAACTAACGGTGTCGTCCAAAGTTAGGTTTTGGCGCTCCGCGTCATCATATATGTCTGTGGTGACCTTTTGGGTGTCAGCAGGAACTCACTGCTCGTAGGGAGATACGCACGCCTCGTAAAGTTCTTATTTTCGAATGCAGTTCGTCGAGGCGCTGGTCATTTTGAGCTTCGTAGGTCGTTTCCGCTGACTGCGACGATGACATTGAGGTATGGATGGTAAGGCGTGGGAAACACTGAGTCCTACTCCGATCGAACTGTCTCGACAAGTGCCACTACCTTTAGCATACACCTTGCTCGAACAAGTAGTACTAAACCTCAGCAGACGATCTTGCTAATGATTTACTTGGATGGCCGGGTTGTCCTTTCCACACAATTTTCAGTGGGTGCGGTGATCAACCTTGCCTCACAGTTGGCATTACTCACCGTACTGATTGTGGTTATATAAGAGTCTTCTGACACAAGTAGTGTAGGGCCAGCTGACGTGGTGTCACCCACTACTGTCGACCTGCGAACCCCCTAGTTTCGCTAAGCACGTTTGAGACCAGCAAGGTTTATTCTCTCCTATTCTCCGATGTCAATCTTTTCATGCGAGATTGTGATCAGAGGCTGTTCATTGCTCGTTCGATCACAGTCTGAAATGTAATGTACATTGTTATGAAGTTAGACTAGAGAGTCTATCGTCCCTAGTGCTGGCCATTGTAAATTGCTGCTGTGACGATTGCATTGCACAGCGCCCTATCTTCTTTAGCAACGTCGGTGAAGCAAGAATCGCAATGACATCCATGCTTGATGATGAACACATCGCCTCTGTGGCTGTCACGTCTAGCTAGATGGTGTTGTTGGTAGGCTGAGCTGAGGGTTCCAGAACTCTCGAAACGCGTAGAAGATGGAGTAACTGGTCGACATTTTCGGCGTCTCCAAGCCTGGCATAGTCGCAAGTAGTATCGAAATGGGCCCGACGCAGTGTCACAAAGCAGAGCTCTTATTGAAATAGTTGATGGGGTGAGCAGGGAAGAGCTATTAGTAAGAATGCCAAATATTGACGCCAAGCAGATTTGCCAAGTATTTTTTTTTCTGTGCCAATTCTGCGGACGAGAAACATTGCCAATACCCACTACCTATCGGTAGCGGGAATTACAGCGGTTTTCAAAACGATGCGGAAAACGCAACTGAAATTTCGAGCCCACGGGAACCGCCGGAGTGGGACCCCGAGCCCACCTGAGTGAGCAACGAGTTCACATGCAGCCTGCTTTGCTGCATCATGCCAACACGCGTCGTGTCCAACGACATAAAATTGTACATTCCAACACTTTATTCAGAGGGCCATAGCATCAAGCATATTTGCAGTCTTCTACGCATTGGGAAAACTCTTGTCTACAAGACCCTCGACCTCTATGAACAGTTCAGTGTTGTACACAATCCTACCAGTACTCTCGCGTTGTCGGGCGCCGCTGTACTGAGCTTGCCCGTGCTTGTCAAGTATACTCTGCAAAAATTCAACATAGTTGCTGTCGTCGACCACAAAAACAAGCTCCTTCGTTTTGACAGACTTCTCCTCCTTTGTCACAGTGGTAGACAACTTGCCCCTGCCTTATTTCTTGAGGGAAGAGTAGACGGTAAGAGCGACCGCAAATAAGTATTCTTCTAAACTGCGAGTCAGTGACTGAGGTGGCGAGGGCATGGCGGGTAATGGCAGTCACGGTGTGCGAGCCACGCACTCAAACTGGCTGAGGTGCATCCGGGGTCCTACTCCGGCGGTTCCCGCGGGCTCGAAATTTCAGTTGCGTTTTCCGCATCGTTTTGAAAACCGCTGTAATTCCGAGGAGCTACAGGCGCTACGATACATTTAGTAAGCCTGCGGCGAAATCTACGAGAGAAATCCCAGTACCTTGTCACTGTGCAACCCACCTTGACATATGGAGTAATTATGCCTTTTGAAAGCGATCCGCTTGCTTTCTACGGCAGAAACATCATTCAAGACCATCATACCAGCCTAAAGGCAAGACTACCCTCCGAAGCTGGTCAACTTGAATCAAATTCCTTCGACGTTTCTGACGACCAACTGCGCTTTCTCCCCGAGAAAAAGGTCGGGATATTGGGCGCTGGCATCGGCGGTCTCTATACAGCCCTGATACTCGACTCCCTCGACATCGAGTACGAAATCCTCGAGGCCTCAGACCGTACTGGCGGTCGAATTTTCACTTATCAATTCCCGGGCGGGGGCAAATACGACTATTATGTGCGCTGTCTCGTCTATCGAACCCACTCCTTCGACTCTGATTTTTCTTCTCTACCTAGGACGCGGGCGCCACGCGCTTCCCATTTCCGAGGAAGGATGGCCGAGGACGGTATCAGAATGGGGTCATGAAGAGATTGGCAGAGTTGACCGAATATGGACCGTTGAACGAGGGTCGAGATCACCTCAGGGACAGCCTTATACCATATTATTTCCAGGCTCGGGATGGTTCGAAGCCAGGTTCCTACTATTACAACGGTATCCGTGAACCAGTGTCCAACGCACCCAAAGGGCCATTCGGTGCACAAGATATGGGCGTGGACGTTGATTATATTCGCGCGGGCGTGGATGCAATTACCAACGATGTCACTCGATCATTCACCCGGATGCTCGTGCAAGATATCGAAACTGGAAAGAAGAAGGGATGGGAGGTACTCAAGGCCAACGACTCGTACTCTTTACGGTCATACATGGCGACCAAGTACTTACCCAGCGCCCACCTTGAGCTTCCTCCACAGCATCTTCCCAACAACGTTATCAACTGGTGCGGACTTCTTGCAGGTGGTTGTGACAGTGCGTTGGTAGAGACCGTCTTCTCATTGCTGGCATATACCAAGATTGGTGATACCGACCATGCGGACGTACAATGGAAGTGTTTCGAGTGGGTTCCATCACTGATGTCAAACCTGGCCTAATTCATCTTACTCGTGTAGGGGTGGGACACAGACATTGCCGAAGAAGATCGAAGAGTATTTAAATAAGAAGGGGTGTTTCATCCGATTCGACAAGCGAGTTACAGCTATAAGTCAAGGTCATATGACCGTCGAGATTCCGATTCTGAGCTTCCCAGATCACAAACCTCCTGCCGGCGCAGAAGAATCGCTTGATGACTGGATCGATCTTGGTGTCGACGAAGACAAGACTATAGCTGACCCTACTGGATCTGGGAGAAAAATCATAATCCCATCTGTCACAATTACAGTGAACGGTAATGAGACGCACAATTACTCTCATGCAATATCCACATTGCCTCTTTCTGTTCTTCGTACCATCGACTTGAGCGGTGCGGGCTTGAATGTCATGCAGAAGAACGCATTGCGCGAGTTGGAATACGGTCCATCCACCAAGATCGCGATACTCTTTAAATCGAATTGGTGGACCACGAAACTGGGCATTGTAGGTGGTCAAACACTCACAGACCTTCCGATCTGCACGATCGTCTACCCATCTTATGGTGTCAACTCTAGTACGCCATCCAAAGTGCTCATTGCCAGTTACTCCTGGAAAGGAGACGCAAACCGCCTTGGTTTTCTTGCCACGACGAAACACCGGGAGGTATTTTTGGAGCTCGTGCTGCGCAATCTTGCAGAGGCACACGGTGGTCTCCATCCCGATGTGACATACACGTACCTAATGGAGGAATTTGTCGACCTGCACGTGAAGGATTGGGATCGTGAGGAGTATGCTATGGGTAAGTCGGCGGTACTGCTCGCGATGATGCGCCGATCGTTTTCTCAGGGGCATTCGCCTCCTTTGGACCTGGAGACTTCCAAGATCTGTATGCATCGCTCACATACCCCGCGGCGAGCAAACGCCTGCACTTTGCGGGCGAGGCAGTGAGCACGCGTCACTCGTGAGTGATATCCGACGATGACGCCGCGAGCAGTCGTACCGACCCATCATGTAGCTGGGTCGTCGGTGCACTCGACAGTTCTTGGAGAGCTGTATACGAATATCTCAAGGTTACGGGGCAGAACGAGAAGATAAAGAAGTTCAAGATGCTGTGGGGCGAGAATAGCGACTGGGCAAGAGAGTCGGCTCTCATGGAAAGTGCTGAAGACAACCACGGACCTGACCTGCTGGATGAGCACCTCGGGTTGGTTGACCGTGCTATTCGAAATAGAATCATCCCGCAGTCCCACTAGAACAAGTAGGTTGATCCATCGCGTCGATCGTATGTTTACATCAGTAATACGTATATAGGGATGGCATTGATGGTAGGAGATAGTTTTTGCATCTCTTTCGGTTGTAACATGCATGTTACAATTCCAAGAGCACCTGCGATTACTGGCAGCGTTCATATCGTTCCCTGGCGTGGCCTATGGTCCCGTTATTTCAAAGCAGTTTCCAGTAGTTTGGCTCACGATGTAGTCACCCATTCGGAGGGATCCTACTAGCGGCTCGACGACCTACGGTCCATTCCAGTAAATAACCGAGATACAATCTGGTCGCGCATGTGTATTCGGCTGGCCGCCTACGTCCAAATTCTGCATTCCACATGATTCAGATCAGGACAAGACAGTTCCTCCATCGACGGTAATCTAGTACCACAAGTCAATGAGCATGCCCCTTCGTCACCAAATCAAGAAACTTACACATTGCCCTAATGTAATGCGAAAAGTAAACGAGTGATCATAAGAACGAAGTGAATCGGTACTCACCGGTTATGAAGTGTGCTTCCTTCGAGGCCAGGTAACTGACGATACTTGCGATATCCTCCGGCTGACCCTCATACTTGATGGCTGTCTTGGTTAGGCGCTATAGGTAGCGTGCGAGTAGCAATTGCGAGGCGACAAGAGGAAAATGAGACAACTTACGCTCACAGTTGACTTGAGCATTTCCAAATCAGCCTCTGCAACGTTGTCGATTACCCTGACTACAGTGTACACTTAGTCCCATTTCAGGATCAGATATCCTGACACATACGCATTGGCGTTTTAATCAGACCTGGAGCGTAGGAATTCACCGTAATGTTGTGCCGGCCAAGTTCCACTGCTGATCTGATCTGAATTCTCCGCTCTGAGTAAAAGAACAAGGCATGGCCCTTACCGGCGGTTTGTGTGAGGCCTCTGACTGCGAACTTGCTGGCGCCATACGAGGCGCATAAGGGTGCTCCCGACTTCCCAAGTATGGAGCTAGCGCCAATTATCCGCCCTCCACGACCTTGTTCGATCATTTTCTGGGCTGCATACTTGTAGCATAAGAAAGGGCCGCGCGCATTGACAGCCATGACCTGTTCCCACTCCTCTAAGTCGGCTGCAGGACATCTTCGTGTCAGTCCAGGGCGCAGGAAACTTGCGAGAATGGCCTACTGGAGACCAAGGATGTCATTCGACCGATTCCCGCGTTCGCTACCATCTATGGAGAATATTTGTAAATGTATTCAAGCCCAGGGACATGGTTAATCGAAGTGGGGCATTTACTCACGACATCCAAGCCACCGAGTACCTTGGAAACCTCTTGTACCATTCTTTTGACCTCTCCTTCGACGGTCACGTCTGCGGGCACCAAATGCGTCCTTCGACCGATCTTTTCGATGTCATCGGCGACAGTACGCAGTTGATCACGTTTGGACGAAACGTCATTCAGGGCGATATCGAACCCATCCCTGGCAAGACGAAGTGCGATACCGCGCCCAATGCCCTGGGCGGATCCCGTGATGAGGGCGATCCCTTTGACGATAGACATGAGCTACTAGAGAGGACGGGTAGAAAGTGAATAACTTTGTGGTCAGTTGGTCACTACGGTTGCCTTTATATCTTTAGCCATATAGACAGGTCGGGGAAGGCCAACTTGAAACAGGGATAATAATCAATTTCCATCGACGAGCCCGAGAAATATATTTACTCCTTATCGATTTGTACTCTTACGACCAAGATGTCACGCGCAGACCGCCTTAAGGAGTTGAGACCTGTCAGGAACGATAGTTTGCCAGACGGCGGCGTGACGCATAATATGGAGAGTTTATCCTAGGCGAAAAAAAGAGTGACAGATCTGCCGTGATGAAAGGAATAGCTCCGACGTACTATAGCCCACGTGTCATATTGCAACATCCCAATGCGACCTCATCTGCTCAGACAAGCCTGGTGGTAAAAGGAAGGCAACGGTCGTCGAAGACCGCTCACTTGCTCGATCGTTTTGCCGAAGGGGAGTGTTCAAGCCTCAAGAGATCGTATACGGAATAATCTTTCTGGGCCCATGGCGTGCGTAAAGGGATAACATTGCTCGGGTACATTATGCATGTGAGTCCGAAGGTGACAAACGAATGAGGCCAACACCCGAAGAGCGCTCTGAAACAGCTCCATGCCTCCCTGGTCAAAATGAAAGCTCGACAGAAGCAGCATTGCCCTCCGGGCACCCCTGGCCCCGAGGATGGTGGCCACACTAGGAAGCTATATTAAGCAACACATTTCACCAATTCTCTCATACTTTTCCATCAATAGTAGCTTTCAACACACTCGAAGCCCTACACTCCAGTTCTCCTTGCCTCTGCTGCCTGTCTACGCTGTAGTTTGATTGACTTGTGGACATTGCAACATCTTCTCACGAACCTTGGGGCGAGATGTATGTCACAGAACAAAAGAACAACACGTGCGTCGTTTTCGATCGCGTGCCTGCGTCGAGAGACCTTTCTGCTCTTATGACGTTACTCGAAGACGAAGACGAGATCTGGTGCACAACGAGCTGTACACTCATGACAGCCAAGTTCGTCCAAGAACTGATCTTTACGCCACCACCGACTGAAAGGAATGTGATGAACGGAAGCAACGCCCATCAAAGCAGCAACAGAGAGATACAGAAACAAGCGAACCAATTCTTCCAGCGACAGAGAACGAACGAGCACAGAAGGGCCCGCTGGCCACAAACGCCCCGCCGGGAGGGGCACGCGATGAACACCAACGAAGTCGAAAGCATCGCCAAGTCGGCATGAACCGATAATGCCCATTGCTATGTCAACTTCGCACTCGATGTCCTGTGAGACATCCAAAACGACCTGAACGTCCGATTCGTTTCCAACCGAGCCCGACATCAGTGAGATTCGTGGTAGTGTTTTCGTAGATGATGGAGTGTTGTCAGCATCGCAAACCCTCTGCCCCGACGAAAGGAACCCCTTGCTGAGGTTAGGGTTAGGTTCCGCAAAAGTATCGCCAAGTTCTGTCTAGACTTCCCACAGGCGTCGAATTTTGGCTCCTTCCCACGCATTCTTGCATGGCAAACCTGTCCCCTCCGGGTCCAGCAAAGTATTATATAATTTACATTGATTGCATGATGTGATTTTCAGACCTTAATCCTACTGAATTCTCGTACATAACTCGACTGCTATCCAATACATACCCAGGGCGGTCAGCATGTAGCTCGAGGGAAAGTGAGACAGCTGTCCAGGCATCACAGATGATGTGAGCGTCACCGCATGGGACCTCGGAAAACATGTAGGGCAACTGTTAGCCCATGTGAACAGCCCTACCAAGCGGTCAGGAAATCAGGACACATGGAGGGTCAAGACATACCTAGGAACATGTAGGCGACCCGGGGAGGCCAGCGTGTCACTGGCGAGTTAGTGGATAGCTCGAACGTGTCGAGCGCTCACACAGATTCAACAGACAAGTCACACAATGACACGGGTACACAGAACAAGTTGCACAGTAAAAGAGATGCACCAGAGAATGTCTATGAGCTCGAGGACCCTAGAGGTGGCACGGACATGCAGGGCGACGACGACGAAGAGAAGGCAACAAGTCAAGTTGGCGAGTTACGAGGCTGCACAGGCGGGACGAATGTGTCGAGTGGTGATACAGGAAATGTCGAGGGTGCTCCCCTGATCCCGCTCGACCGCGAGACGCCTACATAACACCCACTTTCTCAGCGGACGTGATCCGAGGTTGGATGATTTTGAAAAACTACTCATTGCTATCTTCCGGCAGTGTTCTAAGCTCCAGATTTTAATCCTCGATTGGCTCATGTCAAGTGCGTTCGGGCCTACCACAGACATGCTCGGCACGTCCTGCCGTAACTTGCAGACGGGAGACTTGCACGTACCATCCGAGATCCTTTCCAAAGTGATCTGAGCCTTAGACATCCACCCCAATCACGTCGCCGTCCACAACAAGTTTGCCGCAGTTATCAAGGAATCAGATACCACCAGGATGAGACTAGGCATGGGTATGCGTGCACGCTGCGACAGGAGGGCGGGATGGATTGGGCGGGATGGGCATATGTGCACGGGTGAGGGCGAACAACTACACACATGGGTGGGGTGTGTGCGCGTGCCAGGCGGGTGAGCAAGTGGGCGGGGCAGACGAGCAAGTGGGCAGGTGGGCGAGCACAGGGGAAACGAGATATTAGGGCTCCTCAATTGTAGATCTCAACTCACATCTCAACCCACCGGACGTCACGGGGTGGTGGCCAATGGGACGTGTCCATCCATTGTGAGCTGTATTCCCTAATTTTGGGCAGAGCCTCGGCTGCGCGACCTACTGGCGAGCACTGTGAAATGAGATCACATGCAAAAGGGTACTGTGTGTTGAAGACGTGTACCTTGCGTGTACTTGGCGCCACGGCGGCCCGTTGCAGGTCGGCTACGTCACCAAACCGTTCGAAGCGGTTTATCAATTGGACACTGATAATCCATAGGCCCTCGTCCGTTAACTGTGAAGCCAAATCCTGCTCCACCGATGTTTCCGCATCCGCCTTAACAGGGCCCACTCTGCGTCCGGCATGCAGTTGGAGCACGAAAGTCGCAGCACGCGTCTCATGACTCTCTGTAGAGCTGAGCTCCATCGCCTCATGCAGCAATGCCTCAGCCCGTGCTCCCTCGACTTCATCCCTCTCCTTCTCGAATTGCGCGAAATACACCGCGGCCAGCTGAATCAACGTGGATGGACGGTTGACGTGGCCGACAGAAAGGGCAGCAAGTGCGTTGCGATACAAGCTAAGAGGGACCTCGAGGGAGGCATGTGTGTCCTTGACTTGACAGAGGATGAATTTCGCCATCGCCAGGTTTGACTGAGCAGCCGCACGACAAGGATGGTCCAGCGGACAAATACTGAGTGCCCGCTCAAAATCTTCAATATAACGCTTCAGATCCTGTTTTCCCCCATGCTTTCGGTAACGTGAGAGAGCGTTGTGCCCTTGGTTTGTTGCGTCTTCTAGCTTGCCTCGGGATTCTTTGGTTGACTATGGGCATGCACTGATTAGTGAGGATCGTGTTGACACAAGTCACCTACTTACGCAACGAGGACCAAGAACCGTCGACGCTGATGAAGATGAATCATTGTTCTCGCACTTGCGCCGTCTGATAGTGACCAAAATGGGTGAACACGGGGATACAACGTCCCCATCCTTTGGGGAGAGGGTAAACATTGCCATGGCGTGAGTACCCACACCCTTGTGCAAAATTCCGTCACACTCACGGACGCCTTCTGCATTGCGCTCCAATAGTTGTTCCACGGTAATTGTTAACTTTCGCAGCTGCTCCCCAGTACTCAACATGGGCTGGAATTCGAAGGATGCATAGACCTCAAGACAAACGGTGGCCGACAGATCTGAAGGTCTGCGAACTTTGTCAGGATTAACCCCGGTTGGAGAAGGTTGGAATCGGCCCACTCCATTCGATGACATCGTCATTCACTGAGGTACGTTTATTTTCGGTTCTCCATTCAAAGCCACTGTGATGCACCACGGTGTGCAAGCCAGCGGGGAGTCGTCTAAGGCCAAGAGCGACATCTTTCGCTCGTATACCTACCTTTTCATTAGCGATCTTTGCAAACTGTGCAAAGTTTCATACTCATAATCACCCATTCTTCGCTCTTGTCCGTGTGCGTTGCAAAGCCTGATGTAGTAGAGGGCTCATGCTGTGATTGGTCCCCAGGTCCAGGTTTTTCCTCGTTTCCTTGCGCCTGCCCCGCACATTCGGAGCAGGGGTCAGAAACGCCGGGCGTTTGGACGCTGTCCTGCCACCAGATCATCGGCCAGTCGGCAATCTAGCGGCTAGGCCTCGAAACTCACAGTGAGGGCACTAGACGGCGACGACCTTGACTCATATCCTTCTCTGGTGCGGGATCTGCTGGTCATCGCTGCTTAGACTGGGAACTTAGTAGGCTGTTGAAGTATGCAGCGCGGGAGCGCTTTCAACTTGAAGTCCATGCTCGAGGCTTCCACAGCAACTTCGGAGTCTGACCAAGAGCGGTGCATGGAAGCAGAAGGCTGGTGATGTTCGCACCGGCCCAACCCACGGAGGCACCGCCATCGCCGCCGCCTCCCTCTCTCCCCCGACTCCGACTTGGTGCTCGTCCTCAGGCTCGTTCACTTCGGAGGCAGGTCTTCTCATCCTCTGCTCACCACACCACACCACAGGTTTCCAGCTCCCCCAAGTGATCACAGCAGGCACCCCACTACGAAACGGAGGACATCCTTCCATCGTCTCGCGACGACGTACCCCTCTCCCATGGCGTCAACGTGTTGCTGATCTCTCCCCGCCCGACATCTACACGCCCAGCACGCTGCACAAACCCCTGGACGACCGTCTACCCTACCACCGATCCGTACACGGTCTCGCCCCTTCTTCTGTCATAGACAAACACGAACACGTCTGGGCTCGTCCCAGTCGCGCTGCTGTATCAAGGTGAAAGGGACCCCTCGTCGCTTGGACGCGCCGGTGCTGGTGTCTTTTGAGACGACGTGTGGCTCCTCCTCGCCACCCCCACCTGGAAAAGCTGCGCGTCGACGGTACCTAGCCCATCGTCGCACCGAATGTTGAGCGCTAGGCGCCAAACAGTATTCTGTGCGACACAGACGACGCCGGACCCGAACCCCGTGTCGTACGTGCGCTTGGGGAAAACACGGACCGTTTTTGCTGGGGGACTGCTTTCGTCCAACGAACGGAGCGTTCAGGTGTGGGTAAAGAATGCAACGTCCAGTTTACTTGAATAACTTGACATGATATCTCGCTGATATCCATGGGTGTCGCGTGCGTGCTCCATCTATGTACTCGTAGGACCCAAAACAAGACGGGAGAGCTTAGTTGACGTCCATGAGCTTCTGAATATTTCCATTCCTTTGAATAATTTATATATCTATATATAATGTACATTCTAACAATGTCGCCCAATTTCCTGGTTGTGACCAAGGACGAGACTCACACCTTGTCCGAATCCTCGACCAACTCCGGATGATACACACTCGGCAACGTCTCCAAATGCATTACTTTCGCTCCTCGTAGCTCCACCGCCCGGAGAGAATTTTATCCCCGACGCTGGCGCCGTGACCGTGTCTGTCTGCCATGCATTTCCCTCGGCCACACGCAAGATCAATATCTGCGGTGATATACACTACAAACCGGTCAGCACCGTTTATAGATCCACAAAACAGGACTACAACAACCACGCACCATCATTGACATGTACACATACCAGATCGACATCGCCACATGACTCATCGCCCCATACGACACCAAAAATGCAATGCCAGTGAGCGTGCACGGTAGCACCGACTCGACGATGAGCGTGAGAATGGTGAAATACGGAGATGCGAATTGTCCACCGAGGCACTCCTTCACTGTCCTCGCATGTTGCAATGTTAACAGATCATGCACGTCGAAGTTGTGCTCAAGAAGACTGAAGTTGTATAAAATGCCAGCGATAATTTAGAAGTAATCGCGGTGAAGGGATCGGGCCCGAGCATAGCTACGCCTGCGATCCCTATGACTGATTTGGCACGGGGTTGAAATGAGTGCCACGAGGAGTGTGGACATGATACTCACCGAAAGTTGCGAACCACAGGAAGGAGGGTATAATGATGACACGAAGGCTGTCCCCCACACGAGTCGACAACGATACACCTGGAACGGAACGGGTAAGGTTCACATCCACTGGCTACATTTGATCCACCGAGTCAGTCTTACCACGAGACCATCTGTCATGTGCTGTAAAACGACGATCACCGCCGGCGCGAAATACCGCCAAAAAATTGATGCATTTCCTGACAAACATCGAAGAGGCAAGTACCCAATCACAGTGCTAAAGATTGCATAAAACGCGTCTGTTTCATGAGGATTTCTTCGGCGCGCTAAATTGATGCGCATGGTCTTGAAATAGAGGACGAGCTCGATGCCTTGCACAGTGGACCGGTTAGACTACACGACGCGGATATCGTCACGATACAGGACGCCTTGTAGATTTACACCCGCGTACAACGCGTTCTCGGAGAAAGTGGCAGGTGGAATGCATGCCATGGTCGCAAGGAAGTTTACCTTGCAGGTACTGGTGATGGGTAGCAACCCTGGGCCATTGCAGTGGCGGCCTGCCGTATGGCAGTGTGAAAAATATGCCGCCAATCTCTGACCTGACCCGGTCCTCCTGCACGCCCCCGCACAAAATGACTCGAGTATAAATTATACGACGTAGAATACAAAACTGTTCGATCTCAACCACGTAGGGTGTATCCCTCTTCCTCCCGGAACTCCAAGGTCGTCGGAACCCTCGACGCATCAGAGCGCGTCACGCCCACGGATTGAGATCCTCCACCTCCTCTGATATCCCAAGTCCATCATAATACCCATCTACACGGGCATACGCTGGCGTCTGCGCTCTCACAACCGTGACGTCCTCCTGCGCTTGCTCCAACGCCTCTCCACCCTCCCCAACCTCATAGTCCCTCCCCGCCTCCGCCTCCGCGCCATCCACCGTCATCACGAACCGCACATCCGATCCATCTCCCCCCTCGTCCTCATCCTCCACCGTCCGAACCGGCGAGATCGGTGAGACCCCTACCCCGCCCGCACCCAGTGCGTGTTCGTCCCACACCCGTATCAACACGGGCGAATGCGATCCACGCGACGTCGACGGCACCTGTAAACTGTCTGCAGGCACGACCAGATCCACCGCGTCCTCTTCTACGAGCGGCGTGCGCGACGTTCGTTTCGATAGGCGCGGCGACGAAGGGGACGAAGCGGATGCGGAAGGAGAGAGGAGGCGCGGGAGGTGCAACCGAGATGCGGCTCGCGAGGGCGATCGGCTCCCGTCCGTCATCGGTGGGCAATCCAAGATTTTGCGTGACGAGCGTGGCGGAGAGGGCGTCTGTGGCGTTCGCGAGGACCAAGGGGGACCGTGGTGACCGTGACGCGCCGGGCCCGCTCTGGCATCACGCGCGTCGTCTGGGACGTCCTCGTATTGTTTTGCTTGCCTTTTCCCGTTTTGCGTGGCGCCATACCCAGACAACGCCCCCTCGCTCCTGCCAAACCCACCCGACGCAATCTCTTGCACGACCCTCTCCTCCTCGTCCCACATCGCCTGACGCGCTTCCTCCGAACTCACATCCACCACCGGATATAAATAATCACCAAACACATACTTTTTCGCATGCTCATACAACACCTCGTCTTCCCCCTCCGGACCCGCCAACGCATCGCTAAACGTCAGCGCATACTCGTCCTCGTCCTCCGCGTCGACGTCATCCCCTGGTATCCGAGCCCCACCACGTCGATACTGCATGTCCGGCACCACGTCCTCGTCCGCGGTGAACAAGGGGGCAGTGACGTCACTGTCGCGTTCGAGGTGGCCATCCGCGAGACCGCGTACTTCGGGCAACCAGTACTTGCGCTTGCCACCGGCAGCGTAACGAAGCCCAGCACGGATTCGACGATCCCTCGCCGCACCGATATGCATCCCACCCTCGCTGGGTTCGAACGCACGGTAGTTGATACCCCGCCCGCGGAGCGTGGCACGGGTGTCCTCGACAAGGTCTTTGAGCCCAAACGCGTCTCGGAGTGCATACCCGAGCGTCATGCGCGCGACGTAGATCGGCGAACGGGTCCCGCCTGCTGCAGAGGCGGGCGACTTGGTAAAGTCGCGGTAGGAGAAGGCGTACATGTGGGCGGCGGCGAAAAAAGGCATTTCGATGCAGATGAGGGTGTCTGTGAGACCGAGGGAGATGTGTTCGTTGTCGGTGTAGGGTCCGAGGCGTGTGATGACGCCCACTGCAACGAGGAAGGACACGCCAATGGATTGCCAAAAGGAGAAGAAAAGGATGCCTTTGACACAGAGGAATTTGGGGACGGGTCTTTGGAAGGGTGAATCCATGTGTGTTGGGGTGTACAAGGAGGAGGTGCTTACCGGAAAGGTTTCAAGTCATCGTGAACACACATCCAGAACAGGGCGAGACACCAAAGTGCGAGACAAATGGAAATGTTGTACACGATGGAGACGTACAAATATCCACTGCGCGCGCGAAAGTCGCCTTCGTTGTAGGTACCCGTAGCTTTCATGATCAAACTCGCAAGCGCAAGGAGAGGTTTGACTTGCACGTATTCTGGTGGAGTTGCAAGTCAACACAAAGGGGGCGAGGAATGGAGTAACGACCGTACGCAGGATGCCGCGTTTGAGGAAGAGGAATGTATATGGATCACTTGGATCGATCACGCTGCACCACAGACTAACGGGAAAGACGGCTGGGATGGGCGGTCGACCGTGCAAGAGGATAAGGAGCGAGCGCTCGCCACCGAGATAGTCCAGAAGGAGCACAAAGAAACAGTATATAACAAAAGCCTGTGCCCGGTGTGGTGAGCAATCGACGCCATGGATGGACCGGTAGAGGCACCTCGTAAATGTCGCGTACGACGTCAATGAAGAAGGCTGCCTCCAAGGAGAAGAGCGAGATGAAGGACGACACCGCGTACAACGGTACCATGACCATGATGCGCACGACCATTCTGGAAACGGGAGCATGAGCGTCGTCGAAGAGTGGGTACGAACAAAGGATGCGCACCGCTGGAGGAGAGGTTTTCTGTAGTTTCGTAGCTGGAGCCATATCGATATGCCGCTGACGACTACTGCGATGATGGTGGAGATGCCGGCAAGCTCGAGAACGGGTAGTGGAAGGCGTGATCCCGAACCATGGCCGAGCCCGATGTCTGGAGAGGTCAGCATCCAGCAGTACAGTGGGGAAGGTGACGAAGCCAATGACTAATCCTGTCATCACATATTAATGATAATAAATATCCACCACCTTTTCGCCCATTCTCCTCCACATTCGAAACATGACCATCGCAGCCGGTGAAAGGATCCCAGAAGCCACATTTCCTTACGTCCCCTATGCACCCGAGCTCGACGATCTGGTAAGTGGAGCCAGCTTATCGAGATCATTATCCACTCATAGATCCGATCGACCAGTCGGCTTGTGGAACCGGTACGTACTATCGCTCAGCCCATTGTCCTAAGTGTTCACCCGGGATGCCCAGTCTCCAACTACTCCATCGCCAAAGAGTGGGCTGGAAAGAAGGTCGTGCTGTTTGCCGTTCCCGGCGCGTTCACGGTGCGCAACTGATCTCGTTCGACCGCCCCTTTTCCAACTTATTTCCCCATAGCCCACCTGCCATGCGAACCACCTCCCTGGCTATATTAACAACTATGACCAGTTCAAAGCAAAAGGCGTCGACGTCGTCGCTGTGATCGCCGCAAACGACCCGTTTGTGTTGAGCGGGTGGGCCCGCGTCGAGGGACTCAAAGATAAGGTGAATGCACCCCAGATCGTACATGAAACGTCTCTGATGGTGTGTCAGATCATCGCCCTCACTGATACGGACGTAGAGTGGTCCAAGTCGATCGGACTTTCCCTCGACCTGTCCGCCAAAGGGCTTGGTATCCGCACCACCCGCTATGCATTGATCTTGGAAGATTTGGTCGTCAAACACATCCTAGTGCGTCCCCGTTCGATTCTTCTAGTGTCTTGTCTCATCACCGCTCCAGGTCGAAGAGAACCCGGGCAGCGTGGAAGCGACCGGTGCCGAGCATGTGCTTGCGTTACTGTAGTGTTGTTGTGTAACCGTAAATGAGATCCGTGCGCAGAATGACATGGGCGTTTATTTGTGCATGTGTACGCGCACTCGGCTCACGTGATCGAGTTTTGTTTGTTGATCCCATAACGAATGCGACATGATAAAGTTCATAACCGTAATAGGGTCAGGCGCGTCTCCCTTCGCACCCTCCCCCCACATATCCTTCCCTCCCGATGCCTCGCAAAGCCGCAGCGCCCGCTTCCTCAGATGCTCTAGAGCCACGTCGCTCTTCACGCATAAAAGAACAACCAAAGGTCGAAGCACCACCAAAGAAGGCCGCGAAACCCCGCGCAAAGAAAGTCAAGCCCGCCGACGAAAAGGACGACGGGCCCAAAGAACCAGCCGACGAAATAGCCGAGGCACCCAAGCCCAAGTCTGCCAGAGGTAAGAAGCGCACCTCTACCGAGAAGGAAGCGGAGGAGCCCGCCGACCCTCCCGCCGCGCAGGCGGAAGAGGCCCCCCCATCTAAAAAGGTGCGTTCGGTCCCCTCGTGTGTAGGCGGCGTGGGGGCTCACCTGTGGTGGTGGCATGGCAGGCCAAACCTGAATCGAAGCCGGCCTCCAAAGCCGCTGCCAAGCCTGAATCTGCCACCAAACCCGCCTCCAAGGCCACATCTGAGAAACCCGCATCAAAGGCCACAAAACCCTCATCACGGGCGGCTGGAAAACCAGCCTCGACTGCCAGGAAGCCTGCATCAAGAGCTGGCTCAAGGAAACCCGCTTCCAAGGTGAGATGGGTTATCGCCGCAGCGCTATGCAGACCGTGACGAGTTTATCAGGCGGATGCACCCACGGATGAGAATGCCGCACCCGCGCCTGCTGAGACGATCGAGGAGGAACCCGAAGCGGAAGCCATTGCTGAGACGGAAAACGTTGTGAGTCCTGATCGCGATCGTCCACGTCGTCCGCTGAACGCCCCTCAGGATTAATCACACGAGGTGCACATATTCTGGAAGAGGATCAGTGGAATATCGCGCTGTTATTCCCATCATTAAGAACTTGTGCAGAAAAATGTACATCATAACCTATCATTATCCTGTCAGTGATCTGTAGCTTCGTCCTCTTTCCATCCCTTGTCCCACTACCCATAGCCCCGTCTTCTTCCCTCCCTTGTGTGTTGACGCTACATCCTGTGCAGTTGTATGTCTTTTTCCCGGCATTGTTCTTGGTTTGCTTTCGTCGTTTTTTTTGCCTTTTTATTGCATGTCCTCGGCCACACGATATGTGACAATCTTTTTTATTGGCTGGAGTACCGTGTCTTGGTTTAGGATGGTCAGCTTCGACTCCACGCACGGTTCATGTACTTCCCCCTTTGTCTATATTCTAGATTTAGCTCTTTGTGACTCGTTTGAAAGTATTCTATGACGATACCATTTTCTCTGGGAGATCCTTCTGGTGATCATGAGGAACTTGGGGGTACAGTGTGATATGGACGTGTGTGTATCCTTGGACCTAGCCGTTTCGTTGCCACATGTCAGCTGTGGGATTAGGGTTTGTGGAGCGTTCCTAAGAGTCAGAGGCCTCGGCGATTCCGGGGGATCCCATATGCTCTTATCAGCTTGTCTGGTCACTCTAGGTTACTACTACTACCGGAGACTAATCCCAGGGACACGCCACGGTCCGTATCCGGGTCAAACCGAATCGAAACCACCCTCGCATCCGGTGACTGATAAGTAAGTTCGAAAAACTTGGGCGTAGGTGTACTGTCATACACTGTGGGACCCTACAGTATGCACCGTTTCGACTTGTCACCCATCCGTATGGTCGTCGAACAAGTCTCTTTTCCGTGCGGCCCTCTCTCCGAGTTGTATGGTTGACGTGTCGACTGGTTTACTGGTACTGATCACCGGGGCACGTCGACGCATGGCGCACGGCGTCGGGCGTCATGGTGAAGGCGGAAAACCAGGAAAGGGAAGAGAAGCACGTGAACCTATCGATGAGTTGGACCAGAAATCGGGGTCGGGATCGCGTCTGCATACCCACAGGGGACGCCCTGGAGTCTGGACTCCTTGGCAAACATGGCGTAGGTGTTGTAGAACACGGGGGCTAACGCCTGGCGCCGTGCTTGGAATTGTCGAGGGGTATGGACGTGGGCATACCTCGTGCGGATGAAGATTGTTCGAATATCGTCGGGGCCGACGTACTTGCTCATGGAGTCAGACAAGCTGGATGGATGGTGAACAGTGACTCTCTTTCGCTGCGCGCCAGGCTACATGCTAGATGAGCCCAGTCGAGTTCACAATTGGCTAGAGCGACATGTAGTGTACTCACCGGCTCTCGCCTAGCGTCGGAGACATTGGACAGCTGGAACACAGTTGCCGCAAACGAGTGAAGGAGTTGCCGAGGTTGTTAAGAATGCCAGGCTTGTTAGGGTGACTGTGAGGGGGGCGAGGTCAACAGGTTACTTGCTACAGCATCCTCGAGGTCACTTAGTTCCCCAAGGTGATTGAATCGAGACGATAACGGCGCCAGACCGAGATTCGCTAGTCCTCTGACGTGGTCCCGGTCATCCGAAACTGGGTAGACCTGACCAATTCCTCCAAAACAGTGTGATTTGCCTCGGCTACATCACCGAATCGTTCGAAGCGGTGCTCCCTCGACTTCATCCCCCCCGCTTCTCGAATCGCGCGAAATGCACCGTGGCCAGCTGAATCAATGTGGATGGACGGCAACAAGTGCATTGTGATACAAGCCAAGGGGGACCTCGAGGGAGGTATCCGTGTCCTCGACTTGGCAGAGGATGAATTTCAGCACTGGGGATAAGCATACTCCAGTATTTGGGAATTCATGCGGCACCTGACTTGTTCGCCGCGCAGGTGTTACACCCTGAAATCTCAATGGAAGACGTTATGCACAAGGTTGCTCGACACTGCCTCCAGACGGCGGCTCCTTACTAATCTACTTTCTCGGAGACCGTCACATTCCCAATCAATTGGAACAACTTCCTACTTGACATTCACGGCGGGCTGTTTTCGACTGCTTTTCCCGGTACAAAAAATGGATCGGTAGGCAACTACCACCTAAACCAAAGGACCCATCCTCCGCCACACCCCTTCAAACAAACGGGCTACTCCCCTCCGACTCAGGTGGCTCGCAAAAGAAGTCAGAACCCCGGAAGAAGCGGTCGAGAGGCCGTAGGTGACCTACGCGCGATCGCCGAGTCCTTCCAGGGCCTGACTGAGGTTGAGTCATGCTTTTTCCATGTAGAAGCGAGTGGAGCGTGTGTGATGACCCTTTACGATGTGGACACGAGGACGGTAACGATCTGACCGGTCAGTTCTCTCAGCTTGTATTTTATGTACTATTCCGGCAATAATTTCCATTAGTACCACAATGTGGCACCAATTGCTCTGGTTGTCGGCTATCGTTTGAGTCATAGAGTCACATTGACTCGTGGTTTGGAGCTTGGATCAGCGCCCTGCGTAAACAGACGTCAAAGAGACTCACTCTGTGGCAATTAAATGGCTGGCTAGTTGACTCGTTGTTAGGCTTCAAGCCGACTCCCTTCCTCCTAGGTTGTCCACTTCACCATCATTCATGGTTACCACTCATGCTCCTCGTCGCTCTCGCAATTCTCGCAATCCCGCCGCTCAGTCATCTGAACCGGAGGCACCTAACGGTGGACAGTCTCGGCGCGGAAGCTCTCGCAGCTGTTCTGGTTCGGTGCCTGAAGCTTGTTCAAACCACTCAACGTTGCCGAGCGCCTCCACTGAGTCAACTGTCGTCACTTCCAGTCGCATGGAGCCCGTTTCAGAGGAAGATATTGACATGGGCGAGGTCACAGGTTCTGATACCGAGTCCAATGAGGGACACGCGCATGGTAATACGGTGCCGCCACGCTCGGCCACTGACCAAGAGAAACTCCCAAGCACGGCGGATATCCGACACTTCTTTGAGCGGACTAGCGAGGGTACTGTATGCGGGTACTGCAAGTAAGTGCTCTGTCCCTATCACTGCCTAGCATACTTACCAATCATAATGTATTCGGTCTAGGAGAGTTCACGACGCAGACCCGTCGCTTGGGCTCGAATGTACTCTAGTAGGCGTGATCGCACGTTCCAATATTCTCGTAACACCGGAACGTCGGCACTGCGAGGCCACATAGATCGCAACCACTTGCTTGAATACATTACCCTCGCGGAAGAAAACGGATGGACAATTTGGCTAGAAAGCGTCAGAAGTGCGATGGCTCGCGGGTGCACTTTAAGTGAACTTCGGGTGGCATTGACGGATGGCGCATCTCTTGATTCCCTTCCTCCTCGTCAATTGGCCACTTCGGGAACTAGCTCAGTCCATATTGGACTCGGGTCAGCCCCTCCTTTCTCGATCGAGGAGTTGCACAAACGCCTTGTGGATTTCATCGTCGCGGCCGATCAGGTATTTGTTCTGATACTTGGTTCAACGGCAGTCCCTGATATTACTTGGACAGTCTCTCGACGTTATTGAATGCCCGGAATTCCGCTCTCTCCTCCTCCTTCGTCAAGACCTTAAATATTCTCAAATACCTAGTCGTACGAAGATCCGCGAGAATGTCATCAGCGAATGGCAAAAATACTTCTCCGTCTTGCAGGCTGACCTAGCGGTACGTACCGTGTTCACTGATGATCTATTAACATTGCTCTTACCATAATTTCTTTTTTGCAGGACTCACTCGGGCGCGTCTCGTTTACAGCTGATATATGGTCCGACGACAATCGACGCCCTTTTCTGGCGACGACCGCCCACTGGATCGCAGAAGAACCCGGAACGAAGATCCTGAAGATGCGTTCGGCGTTAATAGCATTCCAGCGCATACGTGAACGCCATACCGACGCTTCACTTGCACGGACCATCCTTTATCTCTTGGATCGGGTCAAGGTTACAGCAAAGGTGAGCGCTGGTCAGCCTGTCGTTGAGGGAATCGGCTCACGTTAGACAACCATAGGTCGGGCATTTTACTATGAATAATGCAGGCAACTGTATGCAAGAGCTTGAAAAACTGCTTCACCTGCGTGATGTGGAATTTGACGCGCTCGACCGCCTCGTCATGTGTTTTCCTCATGTCATGCATATCTGCGTGACGCACGTTATTCTGACAAAGTTTCACAGATGCTGAACTTGGCGCCGTCGCCGAAGCCTGGATTACTGCTTTCCCTGACAGAGCAGAGCGCGAAGCGTATGCAGAGGCCGTCAGATCGGATCCTGTTGGGATGGGCCGCGCTATCGTACAGGTCATCCGTGCGTCAAGCCTACGTCGTGACGAGTTCATGGATACCGTCAAAACAGGTAATTTGGGGGGTTTCTTCAAAGGTCCTGCAGGCGAGGCGGAGTGCGTTCCTGAGCTAGAGCTCCTGCGTGACGTCGACACGCGCTGGGACTCCACTTGTGCAATGATCAACCGTCTTCGTGCTTTACGTCCGGTGAGCAGCCGTTCACGGACACACGGTTGGTTTACTAACTTCCAACCTCGAGGCCATCGACTACTTCCTCTCGCTCCCCAATCAAAAGGAGCTCGAAGAATACAAATTATCTGAGCTACAGTGGTTGGTCCTGCGAGATTTCGAGTCCATTCTTCAGGTGAGTGTCACCGTCCTCGCGAATACAAGGCCCAATGCTTAGTTCAATTGACAATAGGTCCCCCACACTGTCCAGCAACGCATGTCAAACGAGGATTTGCCTCGACTGGGGAGCGCTGTTCCTTGCTTTGAGTTATTCATGTCCGCGTGGGAGGCGTTACGGGTTTCAAATCCCCGTGTGAAGCCATCAGTAGACATCGGCCTTGAATGGGGGACCAAATACTACACACGCATGGACAACACGCGGGCCTATGTCATCGCCATGTGTAAGCCGCTCTCCTGCTCATGGTTGTGAGATTCGGACTGATATACTGTACCACAGTCGTTGATCCGGCTATCCGTATGTCGTGGATTAAAAACTATTGGGATGAAGAACACATCAAATCGGCTGAGAAAACGATCCTAGAATTGGTGAGTGGATATCACCTCGACGACATGAAACGATGGGATGTATTTGTACTCATATTATGGAATAGTTGGAAGAGTATCGACGGAAGATCCCACTGGCAATGCCTGAACCACTGCGGAAACATGATAAACCTGTCCACACCATTGACTCGCTGGCGGTGCGCTTCGGCCTCAAGGAGATGTCCGTCGGGAAGCAGCCTCGAGGCTCGACGGTGACTGATGAATACCTCTCGTACGTCAACGGAGATATTTGGGAGGAGGAATCGAACCCTTTGAAGTTCTGGGAGGCAAGTGTATCCGAGTCCATGGTCGATTCTTTCTGTAGCCTGACAACTCGCAGAGCAAAGGCAAACGCTACCCCGTTATCTTTCCGTTGCTATGGACTACCTTCCTATTCAGGCCTCCGCCGTCCCCTGTGAACGGGTCTTTTCTTCGAGCGCTGGCGCCAAAAAACACAAGCGAATCAGCCCAACGCTCATGGAAGCCGTTCAAAAAGTATGATTTCAGGAAGCATCGACTCTCCTTTACTCGGGGCACACAGCTTGACCAACGCGTTCTGCTCGAGGACGAACCTGACGAGCCAGGGTCCTACACCGGTATCGACTTGGGTCAGCACGAGGCTATAGACGATCTTATCCAGCGCGCGAGCCAAGAGGAAGGGGACCAGTTGGAGAGTGACTTCGACTCCGTCGATTTGTAGATTCTCGAATACTGGACTACTTATTACACAATTTTGTTCTTTGTTTGATTGATTCACGATTCCTCTCGATCTGTTTGCAATCGATCGTGATTCCGGTTCCTCTGAGAGATTCCCACGTTTGAGTTCCGCAACGTTCCACAAGCTATCATGCAACTCGTCCGCGGACGGCAGATTTAGGCTCAAGGAAAGCCTTGGTATCAGTGGTGGATGTAAGCTACATACACTGATATCGAGTTGTGAGCTAATGGACGACAGGTACCATGTTTCGGGCATTTGACCTAATCGAAAGCGATCACACAGTTCTCGTGAAGACCGCTGATCTTTCAAAGGGTTATAGTGCTCTGCAACGCGAACGTTCTACCCTCGATCAGTTGCGCGGGATTCAAGGTATCCCTCAAGGCTATCAGCTCAGCCGCCGAGATGACAACGAGTCTCTCGGGTACCTCTTCACGCGCGGATTGGCACTCCCATGGCTCGACACGTCTTCAAACGATGTCGTGTTGCACCAGAAACAGAATACCACGGTTTCTGAGCTCTGCGATTCGCTACACCCCTCGTTCGCCACGTTCCTTGTCTATGCGCGTGAGCTCCCGTTTGGACAAAAGCGTGATCATGCGTTCCTTCTCTCCCTCTTCCGAGATCTCCAAGCCGACGCCACCCAGAGAATATCATGTTTTTCAGACGAAAATTTTAGTTACACGGCTCCAAGGGCAGTAGCACGCTTTGACAGGCGATGTTGACCGACCTGACGAACTGCCGTGCGTCTGTTATTTTCGCTCGGGTGTCACGTTGTCAACACTTGGTGACCCGCATGTCTGCAGTACGTTCCCCCTCCTCTCGTGGATGCAGAGAATATGAAATGGGGGCAAGGGTGCAAGGGGACGCCGTGGAGGCGATGCCCAAAACATACAACGAAAGAAGGCCGAGATTGCAAGTTTATCTCGAAACTCCGATCGAAGCACAAGGGCGCAAACCCATTCTGTGCGAGCTCGTATGCTTTCTGTGCGTCCTCGTCCGTACGAGAGGAGTTGAGCGAGGGATCGTAGTGCGGTGGTAGTGACCGCCTTGTGCATGTAATCAATATCGCTGTGCGTGACGCCGACTGGTCCCATAGATACTAGATGCGGGATTCAAACTAGACCAGCGCCGTGCGGATACGGGCCAAGAAGACGTGTTCTAAGATTGCGCTGGATATGGTTGCCTGTCCCAAAGAAGAGGGTCACCATGATATAATTTGGCTGAGGAGGACTTGGGTCAACACCATTGATGACCTTGGGCACCTTTGACTGTCGGAGCAACGTTGGCACGAGTGAGACACATGCTTTCGCTGCGTGACGGGTCTCGCCTTGCTTCGGAGTGGGACTGCGGTGATTGATTAGCGCCAGGCACTGTACACTGCCGCGTTCGACAGTGCTGCGACAACACCTTCACCTTCTTTTCTCCCTGGTCAAGTTCCGTGCTGGCACCCGGAACACCGCAGCGCAATGTCTCTCTTCAAGCGCCATCCTCACCCAGACCAGCTCAACGACGACAGCGATGCACCGATAGACCCAGACCTCCGTCTGCGCACCGTACGCACCGCCGCATCCACCATCGCAGAGTCCATCCGCACAGAACTCCGCGCAGAGAGGAGGACCGCCCGCAGGAAACGCTCCCTCTTCTTCAGAAGAGACAAGCGTCCAAAGACCGCCGACTCTGCCATCTCGGACGCTACCATCCGCACGCAAATACCCGGTCAACGTCGAAATATATACATCAATGCCCCGCTCTCCGCCATGGAAGTCGATCAACATGGCCAACCGCTCGCTCGCTATCCCAGGAACAAAGTACGGACAAGCAGTGAGTCTTCCTCCCACTCGCGCCCACTCGCAGCTCACCACCCCCAGGATATACCCTACTCACATTCCTACCCAAGAACCTCTTTGAGCAGTTCCACCGGTAAGACCACCGACGCTACTCCCGCACCAACTCATGTCCCTTTGTAGAATAGCCAACATTTACTTTTTCGCCCTCGTCGTGTTCCAACGTGAGTGCGCGTCTATCAACACACTCCCCTCCTGACGCCTCGCAGTCTTTCCCATCTTTGGAGCCGCCTCTGCTTCCACCGCCGCCCTCCCTCTCCTCTTTATTCTCATCGTCACCGCCATCAAGGACGGTGTCGAGGACTACCGCCGCGCAAAGCTCGACGAGGAAGTCAACACCTCCGCCGTCACCCGTCTCGGTCAGTGGCGCAACGTGAATCAGCCTCTGGATCCTCGCCCGTGGTACGAGCGACTCTTGCGCATCAATGCACCAGGAAAGGTCTCGAAAGGCGTCCAAAAGCTCCGCGAAAAGGAGGCCGGCGAAGGCATGCGGATCGTGCTGAGCAAGGGCGCCGATGGAGACAGGGTCAGCATGAGCACGATGGACCCCAACGAGAGCACGCTCAGCTTTGGAAAACCGACCGGTGCGGGTGGGAGACACCTCGAGGACATTGCCAGCATCGATTCCCATACGTACCCTCCCGGGTTGCCGCCTGCCACAGAGATTGGCTCTTGGGGCCAAAACACGTCGCTTTCGGCATACCAGCAGAGCATCCCTTCTCGCTCGTCGTTTGGCGTCATTGACTGGAAACGGAGGTCCAGTGGCACCGCCAGGTGGGAGAGGACACTCTGGAAGAAGTTGGAAGTTGGCGACATTGTGCTGTTGAGGGAGAACGAACAGGTCCCCGCGGACGTGATCGTATTGTCAACGTCGGATCCGGACGGCATCTGCTATCTGGAGACCAAGAACCTGGACGGGGAGACCAACCTCAAACCCCGCAGGGCTGTCCACGCGACCTCTTCCATTTCTTCGGAAGAAGACGTCGAGAAATCATCGTTCGTCCTCGAATCGGAGCCACCTCACCAGAATCTGTATCTTTACAACGGGGTTTTGCGCTACACAGACCCCGCCAATGGGGACTCTCGAAAGGAAGGTGTCACGATCAACGAACTCCTCCTTCGTGGTTGCACCGTGCGTAACACAGCTTGGATTATCGGTTTGGTCGCCTTCACGGGCCCGGACACCAAGATATACTTGAACGGAGGTAAAACACCTTCGAAACAATCCAAGATCGCCAAAGAAACCAACTTTAACGTCATCGTCAACTTTGTCTTCCTGCTCATCATCTGTACACTCTCTGCAGTGATCTATGGTGTCTTGGATGGTCAGTCGAATACGAGCGTGAAGGTATATGAACCGGGTGTAGATCCCACGAGCTCTGCCGTCCTCAACGCCCTCGTTACCTTTGTGTGAGTCTGGTCCCTTTGTCGTGTCTGCACCAATCTAAAGCGCTGTCGCAGCTCCTGCCTCATTGCATTCCAGAACATCGTCCCCGTATCGCTCTTCATCTCGATCGAAATCGTCAAGACCATCCAGGCCTACTTCATCGCACAAGACGTCGACATGTACTACAAACCCTTTGACACCGCCTGCGTCCCCAAGAACTGGGGTATCTCTGACGACCTCGGTCAGATCGAATACGTCTTTTCCGACAAGACCGGTACGCTCACGCAGAACGTCATGGAGTTCCAAAAGTGTTCCATCCGCGGGGTGGTGTATGGGGAAGGTATCACGGAGGCGCAGCGTGGCGCCGCGACGAGAGAAGGCCGAGCGGACGCTGTCGAGCCCGAGGAGCTCGCGCGCAAGCTGGCCGTGCTCAAAGACGCCATGGTGTCCACCCTCGCCAAGCTCTTCAAGAACCGGTACGCACAGATCGACAAGCTCACGCTCGTCTCGCCCAAGCTCGCCGACGACATCGCAGACCGCACGTCCGAACAAGCGGGACACATCACCGCCTTTTTCCGCTCGCTGGCCGTCTGCCACACCGTCCTTGCAGACAGGCCGGGGCAGGCAGAGAAGCCATGGTACCTGGAGTACAAGGCAGAGTCGCCGGACGAGGCTGCGCTCGTGGCTGCTGCGAGGGACGTTGGGTTCCCGTTCGTGGGCAAGTCCAAGGATGCGATCGATATCGAGGTAATGGGACAGCCCGAGCGGTACACGTTGTTGAAGACGCTCGAGTTCAACAGCACGCGGAAGCGGATGAGCGTGATCGTGCGCACGCCGGACGGTCGGATCGTCTTGTATTGCAAGGGTGCGGACTCGGTCGTGTATGAACGACTTTCGGCTAGCGTCGATCCGGCGCTCAAGGAGAAGACGACCAAGGATATAGACATGTTCGCGAATGGGGGACTGAGGACGCTTTGTATTGCGTATAGAGTGTTGACGGAGGATCAGTTCTTGATGTGGGTGAGGACGTACGACGCGGCGACCGCGGCGACGGATAATAGGGAGGAAGAGGTCGAGAAGGCGGCGTCGAGCATCGAGCAAGAGCTCTTGTTGCTTGGCGCCACGGCGTTGGAGGACAAGTTGCAGGTGGGCGTCCCAGAGGCGATCGAGACGTTGCATCGCGCGGGCATCAAGTTGTGGATTCTCACAGGTGAGCAAGACGTTGCGTGCACGGGTCCCTGCTGCTTAACCACTTCCAGGCGATAAACTGCAAACGGCCATCGAGATCGGATTCAGCTGTAACCTGCTCAAGCAAGACATGGAGATCATGATCCTCTCCGCTGACACGCCCGAGGGAACGCGTGCACAAATCGAAGCAGGGTTGAACAAGATCGCGTCCGTATTAGGTCCACCGTCCTTGGACCCGCGTAAACGAGGCTTTGTACCCGGCGCCCAGGCTGCGTTTGCGGTCGTCATCGACGGCGAGACGCTGCGATACGCGTTGACGCCCGATATCAAACCATTGTTCCTCAATCTTGGCACGCAATGCGAAACGGTCGTGTGTTGTCGTGTATCGCCGGCTCAGAAAGCGTTGACGGTGAAGCTGGTACGTCCGTGTTTCCTTTTCACGAGCGCGTATACTCATGGGCTATTCAGGTCAAAGAGGGTCGGAAAGCGATGACCTTGTCCATCGGTGACGGTGCCAACGACGTGGCGATGATTCAGGAAGCCAACGTTGGTTGTGGCTTGTTGGGTCACGAAGGTTCACAGGCTGCCATGTCGGCCGACTACGCCTTTGGCCAATTTAGGTTCTTGACAAAGCTGCTTCTCGTTCATGGGCGCTGGTCATATCAGCGTATCGCCGACATGCACAGCAACTTCTTTTACAAGGTCCTTTGCGTGCCGTCATTCTTTGGTTGACTGACTGACGTTGGTTACAGAATGTGATTTGGACGTTGGCCATGTTTTGGTATCTCATCTTTTGCTAGTAAGTCGTCGCGTGTGGTGAATTATCGCGACTAATATGCTGTTCTTGGATAGCTTCGACGCGACATACCTGTATGATTACAGTTTCATCCTTCTCTACAACTTGATTTTTACGTCGCTGCCGGTAATCGTTCTTGGCGGTGAGTGCTTCGATGGCATTTGGTGGGAATGCGTCGTCCTGACGTCCCACCTATCAGCATTCGACCAGGATATAAACGCGAAAGCCGCCTTGGCCTTCCCAGAGCTCTACATTAGAGGCATTCGTGGTCTAGAATATACTCGGATAAAGTTTTGGTCGTACATGCTCGATGGTCTTTACCAGTCGGCTGTCGTCTTCTTCATTCCTTATCTCGTCTGGTCCCTTGGTCTCCCGATGTCCTGGAATGGCAAGGGTATCGACTCTCTGGCTGATTTTGGCACCACCGTTGGGATCGCTGCCATCTTTGCCGCGAATACCTACGTTGGAATGAACACTCATTAGTGCGTTGTCTACATGCCCATGTCAAGCAGACCGTGACTCTTTTTTACCCAGCTGGACGTTCATTACGTGGATTGTCGTCATCGGATCGTCGCTCGTGATGCTCCTCTGGGTTGTGATTTACTCGTACCTCCCAGCCAGTGACAACTTTTTCTCGGTGACGGACTCGTTCGTGAACGAGGTGGAAATCCTGTTTGGCAACGTCACGTTCTGGTCCACGGTCGTCTTTTCGGTGATGGTCGCACTAGGTCAGTGGAAACGCGTCTCTCGACCCTAGGTCTGACATCTGACCTCTCCTCCTACAGCGCCTCGCTTCCTCTACAAGTTCGCCTCTTCCGCGTACGCGCCCCTCGACAAGGACATCGTGCGCGAGATGTGGGTGAGCGGCGATCTGAAAGACCGGTTAGGCATCCGACACCGCAAGGCTTCCAAGAACGCGCGGGTATCTGATCTCGAGACTGCGCCCATGTTTCGCGAGCCGCATGCGCGGTCTGCTTCGGAGCTTACCTTGTCCCTGTCGCATGTGTATGAACCTACGCGGGTGGACGAGAAGCGTCCGGCGGACGAGGCGCTTGATGTTGATGCTGACGTCGAGCGCTCTACGCCGCCGTTGATCCCCGTGGGGTCGGCGGTGTCTCCGTCCCCGCATGCGTCGTATTACTCGTCGAGCGATATCCCGATACCCTCTCCGATACCGCCTTCGTTGTACCGGTACCCGGATGGGGAGATTGCGGAGAAGGAGAGGTCGTCGTCGAGGGCAACGTCGCCGACGTCGATGCTGCCGTTACCGTCTGGTATGGGTACGTCGTCGGCCCCAGAGTCGTTTGAGATGCAGGTTCGGCACCTACCGGCACAGTCGCTGTCGCTGTCGCAGACGCATGGGTTCCGGCAATATGGACTCTCTCCAGACGAGGCGTCGAGACCGTCGTCGTGGATGGGGGGACGGGCCGTATGAGGACGAGGGTGAGGCGACGGTGTTTGTGTATCATAGACGTGTTGGGGACGATCTGAGCACGTTGTTGTACTTGCTTCATCCTTGTTCCTTGTCTCTTTTTTTTTCCGTCGACGCGACTGCTGGACGATCCCACTTTTAGCTCTACATGATGGTGAATTTGGACTCTTCTTTTCTTTCACTTTCTTTTCTTGCTTTCGACGACGCTCGGATGGCATTTGTTTTGACGTGGAGGAGACTACAGAAATGACTATATTATCTATCTATTTCGATGCGTGCACTGGTGAGAGTGGCAGATCGTTATCGCTCGTGTGTGTGGGGCAACGTGAGTTTGTCAATTTCTGGAACTACGTATGACAAACCGTCCCGAATGATGGGCCATAGCCGTATGGGTCATTTACCCCAGATGATCATGAGTTGGAGAACCAACCACATCTTATATTTAGCGACGATCGAGCACTACGTATGTGGCGTATGTACCGTACGTACGCACACCCGCAAAATAAGTACAAATCCAGCAAAAGAGTAGCATATATTCAGACAGCATACAAGATGGATCCATACACCATACGATCGTCACTCTACACCCCATTCGGCTGCAACCCCACCCCGATCGTCTGCCTCAACACCCCTCACCCTCTCGTCCGAAATCCGCAGCATGGCGGAGGAACTTAGTTAACATAATTCATCTTGAGGACATCGCTGCCAGAAAACGCGAGGTCAGGACCGTATAGGCCTGGGACGCGTACGTGTCTAGTGAATGGGAATCTTGCGGTAGGGCCGGGGTGTCTCGGTAGAAACGTAAAGGATGAATACCAACTATGTTGATGGATAGGAGCTGTGCTCGTATATTCGACAAATCAGGAGCGAACAGTGAGCCGGGATGGGTCTTTCCAGCGTCATACTAGTAGTTCGGTAGTTGACTCACCTCAGCTCACACGGCGAGAGCTGCCGTGCAGCGTGCAGGTTTAGATCGTGAGACTGTGCGTTGGCGAATATGAATTGAAACTTTGGGGCCTGCTCCAAGGAAGGTCGGATGGAGCGAGATCAAGCGCTCGGAGACACCAGGTGGCTGGGACATGTGAAAATTGGTTCAGGCTGATAAGAGCACGCCTGCAGTGACGCACCAAGGGAGATCAGCACATTGTCACCCTTGACCAATGACTATGTTATCCATATATTTCGATTCGTGCACTGGTAAGACTGGCAGATCGTTGTCGCTCGTGTGTGTGTGTGGCAACGTGACACCCCGACGGTTTGTCAATTCTGAAACACGTTTACCCCAGATGATAACGTGAAACTCGAGGCGTCAATATTTGGGGAAAGATGACGAAAAAGGACGTTTTTGATAGACTAAGATGTGACCGTGACCCGGGATGACGAGAGGTGGTCAGAAGACTTGTATATTACCCCGGATGACAACGCGACTAGCAAGGGTTGGTTTTGAAAGAGAGGTTTCGATGGACTAGGCGCGACAGCGAGATGACAGGAGCAGTGGTCAGAAGACCCATCAGCTGGTCTTGCTGGCACTGAAGAGCGACGTTAGGTCCGGCGATCGGACTCTTGGTCGACGTCCGAGTGGTTTTTTTTTTTTCCAAGGCCAAGCGGTTGACCTGAGTAGCACAGCATCGGCCCACGGGGCCCATGGTCATTTAGATTGACAGAGTGCGAGAATATGATGGATCCAGGTAAATGGGGATGCATCATGATCATGATCAGTGTGTAACGCGAAACCTGATGGTAGTGTTAAGTTGTCAAGTTGACGAAAAAGACGTTTTGATAGAGTAGGAGGACAACGAATAGACTATGAGATCGTGACGGTAGTTTCTGCTGATTCGGAGGAGGTCAGAAGATCCGTCAGGTTTTCCCCCCGACCCTGGGCCCGGTGTTCGTACTAGTAGGACGAGCATATGCGGTCGGAGATACATACAGCCTCGGAATCACCTGTCACAGCCGGTCTGCAAGCGTGAATGACATCACCGCGAGCTGAGGGGTCCCTTTGAAAGGCAAGCGCAAGCCAACCATGAAGAACGTGGGCAAGAACGAACCAATGAGCGAACAATGAACGTTGACGCGGACGGGCCGATCGACATACTCAGGCTGTCAATGCCAGTGGTGCGAGCTTGAGACAGTGTCGCCGCATTCAACTTGAAGCTCTGATCACTGGCAGTTAACCTCGTCAAGTTCATTTATTCGCCCAACTCACGTTCATAGTCGCTACTTGTTCTCGTCTTTATAACAATGCTCACTGGCAGTTCACTGAGATTATTTGTGCCTCATTTTTGGTTAAAATGTCGGCGGAACCTTAATTTCGGCTCGCCAAGGACCCCAAAAGAGGGCCTGTTATTGCTTCCGAGAAGTGGTGCCTGCGGAATCTGTTTGCGATAACCGATCGTCCCCGAGGTGTTACACCGAATTGTCCCTACTAGCACCTGCCTGTGATGTCGGGATACATAGATGGGGAGGAGCTGTCATCAGAAGGGGTGTCGGTCACCTTACTTCCCCCTCTGTGCCCGACTTCCCCCCTTCTGTGGTTTCCTCCTTTCCCCACCTGTCATCCCTTCTCCTAGCTCGGGCTTTTCCTGGCGATCTGCAGGCGCACATCCTGAGATATGAGTTCCCATGATATCCCTCTGGACAAGGCAGAACTCCTGTCAGTGCTACTGGAAGCACTCTTGTATGGTAAGATCCGTTAACGATGGGCCGTGGGCAAAGCATACTAAACATTTGTGGGCCAAGGTTTCTCGTTGTTTATGTTCGGAGGCACGATCTGGGCACTGTCATCTCAACGGTCAACTCACCGATTGAATCGTAAGATGCTTACGGCAGCATGCTTATTGCTGCTGTTTAGCACGGCGGTGCGTCTTTCTGTTCGTCATCCTGGATAAGGATCAGACAGAGATCGGCTTCTTGTGTGTATACAGCACCTTGTGATCGATATCATAAGGATCATGGAAGGTTTGCTATTGTTTCGAGACACCTCTATCGTGTATTTTTCGGACGTGTCGCATTGGACGTTCGTATCCAAGAACTACGTGTATGCTGCACAGACGCTAATTGGGGACGGTGTCATTGTGAGTTTTCGTTGCGTCCAGACGAACGCCATCCGCTAACTTCAATTGCAGCTCTACCGCTGTTATGCGATATGGCAATCGAAACTCGCCATGATTCTGCCTGTGCTACTTTGGTGTGTCGCTGCTGGTAAGGGTGTCGTAACATTTAGGGTGGACTGACATCATGAATGCCCTCTCTGAAGTCGCCGGATTCGGATGCCCGTATACCGAATCGCAAGTGACGGAAGGCGGGGTCTTTAGTGGCAACCTCTCGCGATGGATAATATCGTTCTGGGCATCGACGTTGGCGACCAACATAGTGACGACCCGTACGTACTCGCATGGAGGTTGAAAAGCGCTTCTGAACTTCTCCCCCACTCTACCAGTTATGTTGGCTTACCGTATCTGGTATGTCGACTGGAAGGCCAGCAGACTGTGTGACCACCGAAAGTCCGAGCTGCGGCCCGTACTACACGTCATTATCGATGCTGGCCTGATTTACTCCCTCACCCTTTTTGCGGCATTGATCTGCTATATAAACACATCCAACGGTCAATACGTGGTGTTAGACATGGTCAGCCATCATGCCTCGCTCGCCAACGAGAATAGTCTCACTGAAACGTTTTGCTGACTACTAGATCATGCCCATCATCTCCATCACGTTTTACATGGTCATTATCCGTGTCGGGTTAGCTAATCGGGCAAACCAGCCGATGAATGCGCTCTCAGTCGGACATTCATCTTCCAACCACAGTTTCAGTGGGGACCGAAGGAGCAAAGTGCAAATCGACACCAAGGAGTTGAACGGGAAGAGGAATAGTCAACGCTCATCGATGTGTCCGATAAGTCCCATGCGCGAGAACAACCGTCGGAGCGAGATCAAGTTCGATGACATCGAAGAGGAGGTGTGATCTCGATGCCCAGACTACCTAGGATGCGTGGCATGTGATATACGTGTTAGTAACTACATCTTCATGACTTGGATATCTCAACTTGAAGTCGCTTAAACACCGTTGTTGTTGTCGTTCTTTCTCGGCTTTCTGCACCATCTTGTACATTATGTGGTCCTTTAGTGGCGGTGGTATGTGTCGGGTTAGTCACTGGGCAGAACTTGGGGTGAATTGAAATTCAATCTAAACTTTGGTCGGTTTCGGAGTGAGAAAGCGGTGCCGGCGAGGCTCCTTGAAGCGGCGATCAGGTCGGGCAATCCCACTAGGGACCCGGGTACTACTATGTCACTCCCCGACCAACGTTTTGGCAGTTGGACCATGAGGGAGCCGAGTGCATCATCATTGTCATCCGTCTAGAGTCTACCTCGAAAAATGGGGTGCTCATTTGGCGCTTGATTCGAACGCGCAGAACCAGTGAACAACTGGGTGCGTGTTTTTTTTTGTCGGCGGCGGCGGCAGTCACAGCCAATACAGTGCGCAATTGAGTGTGTCTCCCACGGATTAGTCTGGTGACCCCACGCATGGCCTAGGCCATCTCTGCCACCTACCAAGTGCAGGTAATTTCGGACGTTTTACTCACCATCGCCCAACGCCACAGTAATAGTTGTCTGTTCAATCTTTCCTACCTCCCCTCCTCCTCACAGACGCCTCCCAGTGGTGCTCTGTGAAATTGCACGATCTATAGGACGAGGAACTCAGACGACAGTAAAGTTATCGTTATCCATGTTACTCGTGTGTTCCCAGCTTAAGTTGCGCTTTTTGCGATAGGACAGTGCCGGCGCCCATCAGTCACCGGGTGCCAGGAACATAGTTCTTGACGGGGTCGAAAGTTCCGTCCGCAAGTTCCTCTGTGCCGCATTCTCCAGCCATCCTTGTCGACGGAAGGAACACTGGTATGGATTTTTCACGTCCTTCCACGAATTCCGACTTTTCATCTCCTCTTGCGCCTCCCCACGCAACTAATATCGACGTACATTGATGAGCCAGCGGGGGGTGATCCACGAAATTGGAGTCGTTCATTTCACCCACAAAGAATTCCTGTCGGAAAGACTCCCCCCGACGAAGGAAGGCCATGGAACTCGTCAAGGATAACCGTCGGAATCCTCAGCGGTACGTGCACATCTGTGCCTGCTCCATATCGACAAGTATAGCTGCCCAATCCATCGGGAGACCACAGCGAAATTGCGCGAACTCATGTTTTCAGTCCGCTGGTGTCCCGCAATACAGCGTCCACTCCGACTCCTTCGTCCAGTTCAGAGAACTCAAGAGCACTCCCTTCTCATCCGGAGCTAGCTACAGGTGACCTTACCTTCTCTAGTACCCTCCCCCTAAGCCCAGTCCTGTGGCTTCGCTCCCTATCTCACCTTCGAAACTCGAAGCACATACAAGCACCGGACCGATCGTTCCACTTTCGTGGTGGACCACGTGTGGATGTTTATTATCGAGCTGTCAGTGTCAAACACTCAAGCTTTGGGTATTGGAGGGTCCGACCCTCGGTTGCGGCATAGCGCAAGACGATTGTTATCGATCACTATATCGGATCCTCAGTGTTGCGGTGGTTTCCGAGGAATGATCAAATTGGCACTGGTGCACTGGTATACGAGACCATGCGGATGCGCAAACCTCAAGGCCCTCGGTTTCTGGAACTTTAAGGGTCGCACTCGGCGCGACATCCTGCTGGAGTTGCACTTCGCCATGGACATATTCATCATATCACGGCGCTTCTACGCAGTCAAGGGCTGTTGCTCGATGTCTTGCATATCTGGAACGTCTGATTGTATCGGCAATTCCTCTCTTCACTATTCGTGAGTCTCGCGTCACACCGCGTTTCCCAATCGCATCCCCTTCGTTTGTTCGCCGCCCCTCTGCACCCATTCTTCGCCAGAATTCGTTACCCTCGATCCTGCTTCACCACCGCACTGGTTGCCCAAGAACCGCTTCAAGGGTCAGATGCCGGCTCGGGTTCTTTTTAGTATGCCTTGAGATTATACACGAGGCGTACCGGGTTCTGACTTTTGCTTTGGGGATCGGGGAAATGTGGATACCTCCCGCGTCCCCGAGGTGATGCCGCTTCTGGAAGGAAGAACCGTTTATCAGCGCATCCTTGGTGGTAATGACGATGTTAACATCCGGCTTGATTTCAGAAGAGGATAACTCAGGGCTGAGTATTTCGATGGGACGAGAAAACTGCGGTTCAATGATCCTGGCCCAGTATGCAATGTTGCGTTTACGGCAATCTTGGGACGCCGATATCATTGTCTTTAGCAGATACAAGCTACGATACAGTTTTCACATTTGCAAATTCAGTACGATTGGTCGCAATGCATAAGGGACCATGTGGACCTAATTTCCACTGATAATGCATGGGCTTTTGGGTCCCAATGCGTATGCATCATGACCGATCGTACTGTAGATTGCAACTAATTACGTCCGTTGTGCGCCTGCAATCGTATTTGACGATAAGGATGTGTTCGTCAGATCTCTTGATGATACACGTGTTGTTCCACGTTCATGGCTCGGCAACATACTCGCCCAACTTAGTCCAGTTGCTATACCATTCAAGAGACGCAAAAGTGTTCATACGCCTGTCGATCGCTTGTTGGGGATATGAACGAAGCCGCAGCTTGGTAACGGGTTTCATCATTATTTTATCAATCCCTCTGTTTTCGTGATTCCGTGGCATTGACCATCCGACGACCATTGACTGGAAAATCTTGTCAACACCGGCGAGATCGACTCGGGTCTGTGTGCAACCAATACAAAGAAAACAGAAGTTCGTCATGGAAAGGACACTCCTTTTCTTTCTGTCACAAAGAAGCTTTTGCATTCTCCTCAGACCGCAACGCCCGACAGATTCGGAGGAGAGAAAGAGGAAAGAGGCGATAGCGCGTATCGGCGACGGGTTACTCACTGTATGTTCGACGTACCGTGAAAAGTTGCCCAAGGACCATCGATTTGGCAAGTCCAGATGGATGAGAGGACGGATAGCGCGGTGTCTTGGTGGCAGGGGTTCCCAGGCGGAAGTGGTTTCCACCAGAAGACAACCTCGTGCCTCATGGTATGGAAAGTGAAGATTCGGAAGAGTCAATGTGTGCGCCACCCGAGTCCTCCCGAAGCGATACAACTCTATGGGCGGTCTAGGAACGCTTCTCGGCCAGGGGAAAAGATTCGGAAACTCGAAGGTGCCCCTCGGTTAGCGTAGTCCGAAGTTTGACCGCTGGGAAGAGGGTGAGCTTGTGGAGGGTCTCGAGTCCGAATGAATGTTCGATATTTACTCCACCGAAGTTCGAAGAGACTTCGGAACAAGCCGAATCAACAATCCGAGTCCGGGCGATATGGAGTCTGCATCGTGCTCAGGGACATCAAAGCGTCCGCAAGATGAACTTCAGGTCACACACTTATCCTGCGGAAGTCGCAAGTGCAACCGTCGTTCATCTACGCCCGGTGAATATACACAGATATCCCGCGTTCCCGAAATACGACCGGAAAACCGTGGTGGCATGCCCAGGGGCTCAGTCGCCGACTAGTTTGTATGACACTGGTATGTTGAGTCATCACATCTCCTTGCGAATGCATTTACTGGGTTCAAATCATGACCACCATCGCATCTGTTGATAGACATACATTTGATCAGTTGGACCAACATGCATAAACGACCACCGAGGCGCAAGAGAGATTTTAGCCGAAATGGCTCATGATATTTTTGTCTCTTCCGATCGCTTGGCGTATCCTTCCTCTAACACGTTGACAAGACAAAACAAATTTTCAATAAATTTCTCGAAAAATCCATCCATTGTTAGTTTGCTCTGGTGTATCAGAAATGAGTTAGGTAATTGACCTACACTTGACACACATGTCCACAGGTTCCATTCAGTGCTAAGCTAGTGGCACCGATAACATCCTTTACGAAAGCGGGGTAAGTACTTTGTGTTATTCGCACGCAGAAATATTTATGTCAGCTGTAACAGAAAACGCTCCGAGACCTATTGTTCCGAATTCTAGCCCAGTATGCGCCTGAGGTGGTTACCATGTTCCTGGGGGGTAGGGTGCTAGTCATGACTGAGTCCACTTGTTACGATCGTCCAGTGCACTCGAAATTGTGTAAAGAACCGTGTTGTTGTTAATTCGTAACGACCAGTTCACGAGGCTGCGAAACTGAGATCCGTCCATCCGTAATGAAAATTCGGTCAAAGGGATCTAGGGGACCCGGACGGGAAAGTTCACAGTGCCTCTGCGCTGATGGGCCTCCCATGTCCGCGGAGTATTGTGATATACCATGACCGCATCAGCGGTCCACTCTGCAGACAGATTCCGGGCATGGTACCAGGTCACATCTTTGAGCGCTGAGCTAGCATACCACTGGTGGCGTCATTACGACAACGTGTGTATGGTAACCCCGTTTGGTCAACAATTTCGATCTCTGGGTCTCGTGGGCTGGACCTAGTTAACGTTGATCGGCGAACAGCCAAGTAGACCGCCACAAAAATGGAAAGGAAAGGGGGTGAAGAAGGTGTTCTATCGGCCCAATCGCGACGATCTCGGTTTGTTCGAGAACAGGTCAGTTGGCAACGACTGGCTTCAAGGCCACCCACGGCTGTTTCAGGAACGAGCCATGGACCGCAAGGATTGATTGAGATTTCCCGATATGGACCCTGCACGGAAAGTTCCGGCTCGGCCCGGCGACAAATTCCATGATGCTATGGACCATACTTATTCCAGCTTTTTCAGCAGCCGTTGGTCCTCGAATTTTCGTCCTCGTACAGCACTGTGGCCATGTCTCCGGCGCAAGAGGCCCAGGAAAAGCCATCGACCTCCATGTTGAAGGAGCGTAGATTCAAGCTGAGCAGGTGCGTCAGTAGCACTGGTTCTTGTCTAGTTTCTCTGACACTCCTCCAGGGCGTGTGATCGCTGTCGGTGAGCGTCTTTGGGCGCACCGGACGCTCCATCGTGCTGATTATATCTACCATTTCATTGCGTGCAGGCGAAGGAGAATCAAATGCGACGAAGGACATCCCTGCCAGGCTTGCTTGACTGCGAACTCACCGTGTACTTTCGAAGAACCGGGGAAGCGCACACATCCCCACAAATCAAAGTACGTACACACAGCCTCCACATTCGATGACACATCTCTCAGCATATCCCAGACGCACTGCTACCCTCGAGGACAGGATGCACCAGCTCGAGACCCTCATTCAGGCTATCCCTCCCGCTGTCTTTGCCGCTGGGGGTCTGAACCCTCCCCAACATCTCACAGCAGATCCTAACACCACGAGTCCATTAACCACGTTTGCTTCCATGAACCACACCTTTCCCTCGGGTGTCCCTCCTCCATCTCTACATGTTTTCCCACTTACAAATCCGTCCACACATTTTACGACTCAGCCGTCGAGGGGTTCCCCAAGACAAGAAAGCCCTGGCACGACGTTTCGCTCCATCCTAGGACAACCTTCTCACTCACAGAATGGGTCGGGGGTCGAACAGCCTTTCGAGGAGACTTCCCGAATACATGCCTCGTATCTCTACTTCGATGACGAGGGGTATACGCGATGGCAAGGAGAGACATCTGGTTTGCCTCTCCTCGATCTCCTAGTGGAGAACCATACTCCTGTCAAGTCCGAAACGGAGAAGAGTACCCCAGATCCAAGTTGGGCTCGTAAGCAATCTCCTACCTCCAATACCCCTACATGGTTTCCCAACCGGACACCCCGACGAACTGACGTCAACCCCGAGACGCTCTGGCGACACATAACCTCATATATCGTCCCAGAACTGATGGACAGGTGATCTCTCCCCGTGTCCCTTATATTTGGTGCTCTAACCACATTATGTTGTCAGCTTGGTGCAGTGTTTTTTGTGTACATCCTACTACCTTCTCCCATTCTTGCATGTTCCCACGTTTCTGGCGGTTCGTTGAGTTCATTTGCGATCTTTCCTTGGCTCATTCACGTTATCAGGATTACGGGAATCCTCAAAAATGGGCAGAACCTGGTTTCGCTGCCTTTATTGTTGCTATCTGTTGTCTTGCGTCACGCCACGTAGATGACCCCCGTGTCCGGTCGGATCCTGGTGAGGGTGTTTCGGCAGGCACGCAGTGGTTTGAACTTTTCGGCCGTCTCCGTACACTTCCGATCGCCGACCGCCCTACGCTTTACACCATCCAAGCGCATTTGATCGCCGCTGTCTACGCAGTGGGATTAGGAAAGCTTTCCAAGGCTGCCGCTCTATTGTCCGAGGCCATCACAGTGTCAATAGATGCCGGTTTGCACCGTTCGGCCGATACGTATGACCTCTTTGATCCCATCGAAGACGAGGTTCGGAAACGCACGTTTTGGTGCGTGTACATATGGGACAAACAGCTATCAGCCCACTTTGGCAGGCCACCCATGATCCGCCTGCGGGATTGTGATATCGGGGAGCCCACGATTGTTGATGACGAGTTCGTGACTCGCGAGGGCATGCTATCGCAGCCCACCGGCACAGAAAGCCGAATGAGCGCATTCGTTGCAGCAATACGTATCATGGTCGTCATGGAATCCGTGTTGGATATTCCGCCACCGCGCCATCGGACTGGGGACTCTTCGCCTTTTTTATTGCATGCAGCGGGATTGCTGTCGGGCCACATGCGACCAAAGGATCTGCGCGAAGAAGAATGTTTGCTGGATAAGATACACCGGTCAATACCCGCATATTGGGCTCATACATCCGAAACACTTGCCAGCGATGATGTGATTCGTGTCACGCAGGCAGTACGACTCCACTGCGCTGAGCAGTTTGTCCGGATGTTGATTCATAGGCACCGATTTTCTAATTTCGTGGCGGAGAGGGTGTACAGTGGCTCGACGGAGGAAGAGCTAGGCGACATAGAGCGAGAAGCTATGGCGGCCGCCCAGGAGTGTGCGATGCAGGTTATCTCGTCCCACATGCAGGTCGCAGCCAAGGGACTGATGACTTATTGTGAGTCGACTTTGATGCTCTATGTTCTATGCGGTCACCGATCACCTTCCATAGATGGGGTCCATGTCATTCATCAGTTGACCCAAGCCGGGCGCACCCTCCTGGCTATATTAATCAACTGTAAGAGTGAGAACCTCCAGCCCCTGATTCAGCCCGCCCTCGAGGCCCTTCGATCGTGTGTCGGATTATTGCGTCGGTTCAGTGGGAGGTATGTATGTGGCCAGAGGTCAGGGGACCTAATGGAGGAGTTCTGTCGTCGTGAGTTGTCATTTCTAGCCCTGACGGCGATTGCCATGTCTCACCTGCTTGCTCAGTCACACAAATACCACTTGAGCCGTCTCGGCCTGACTCCCAGGAACAGTCGAACACACGACCTCCATGGATAAGACCCGTACGCAAAAAGACCCCCAGCATGGCAAAAGGTACCGGGAGTGACGGTAGTTCCCACCACAGCAGTCCGGAGGCCTTTTCGCCTTCCGAGTTCTTTGTCGACCATACTGTCGGCTTGACGAGTCCCCAGCCGGCTGGCCAAGCGTTCTCTCCAACCTCTGCTACTGGCGGGTCAGTTGGTCAATATCTCAGTGCCAACCGGCGTGCATCACTTACGCTACCCTTGTTCTTGGACACATCCACTATGGAAATGGATCCAAGCGTGTACATGTCGTCTCCGGCAGAGGTGATCAGCATGTTCGGCGATAGTTCTGTGGACGTTTCGTCAATTTTTACTCCTGATTTTAATATAGGACATCGCTCGACTGAGTCGGGCGACTCCCTATATGGGCACCTCGGTGGAGCAAGTCTGGTTACGACCCCATGAACATGTCATATGGATCTGATGCGATATGGTCAATCATCCTGTACGAGTAATCGCGGGGCTGTATTCCACCATGTTTTCTTTACCTTTTTGTACCGGCCTCTCCATCGTTTTCTACCTGCAATGACAATCTGATGAAGTCCTTGCCGGGGGGTTAGTGGACACATGCCACTGACAACATTCCAGACACAGGGCCACGTGGTCTCGGTGCGTCATCGCGGGTCTGTGAGTGATATTCCATTCCTACCAGCATGATCAAAGAAATTGGAACGCCGTAAACAATGTAAGTGCACTGACCAATCGTACATTCCTTTGTCTATTTCTTTCTTGTCGCAGGTGCCCATCTAGAACCCGGCGGGATACGGCACTTGCGTTACGCTGGGATGGGCGGTTCTCGCGTCGGACGCGCCTTGGTGCTTGTATCCCTGATAGTCAGCTGCCAATCTAATGCGGCGGAGACGAAGCGTACTTCTGGAGGTATTCATGTCCCCATCGTTCGAAGCCCGGCCTCAAGACACTCGCGGCGCTCTGTGAGCACCGGATCCATCGGTCTAGGTGATTTCGAGGACATGTAAAGACCCATTTCGTGTTCTCCCCTCCGATTGCTGAATCTATTGATCACTAGAACATATAATGTCCAGATCCAGGTTGGCGGGACGCATATACCCGTCGTATTGGGTAGGGAATCACCACTTCATCCTAAATGAACATGGTGGTTGACATACTCTCTTGGAAGATACGGGATCCTCTGATCTATGGGTTTTATCTACGACATGTCAGGAAACGTGTTCGTCCAACGAAGTCCCGTTGTACCCACTCTCGAGTTTTCGTCCCGCCCGTCTCGACTCGAAGTTGATATATGGGGATTCTCAGACAGGAACGTATGCCGAAGGCCCTATTGGATCTGATTTCGTTTCCTTGGCTGGACTGGGTTTACAGGCTCAGTACTTTTCCGCGATCAATTCCACGAACACGTCCGTCGTCCAGACGGGTTCAGCTGGTATTTTGGGCCTGGGATTCCCTCTTAATAGGTGTGTCGGATAATACTCGAGGACGACGTTGCCCGGTGTTGATTCATGTTTGAAAGTATCCTCTGGATCGATCTATACCTGAGTCAGAATGGCAGCGCGAATGCGATGATGCACCGTGACGTGCCTCCAGAACCCATTGACGCCAATGCTCGCTTTCCCGATCGCCTCAAAAACCTCGTCACACGCTGGTTCCCGAAGAACAATTTAGGTGATGGCGTGGGAGCACCGCTTGTGCGTTCTATGCGACAGTTGACCACGACGGCTGTACTCCAGTCGTCCATTGTAAGCTATGGCCCGCTCATCCCACGCCTCGTGGCTCAGGGGATGTTGGACTCTCCGATGTTCTCGATAACCCTCCAGCGGGATACGATTCAGATAGGAGGAAACGAAGGGATGCTATCTATCGGACAGCTTCCACCATCTGTACACAGCGAAAGCCTGACCTGGGTAAGCGTGCGTGGCTATCCTCCGTCCCAGGGTGGGTTAAATCCCCCGTCGGATGCTCCCGGAGAGGTTCGTTCGATGCAAGAGGCAATTGTATAGCTGCTCATTTGCATCTCGATGAATAGGTATACCCAGTAGCATGGGAGATACCATTGGATGATGTCTGGTTCGATGGTGTCAAGTTGTCGAGGTCCAAAATGTCGTCTCCGAACATTTCTCTCTCAGCGCTGATTGATACGGTCGGTCATTCGTATTTTGTACTTCGTCGTGTCAATCATAACTCTGTTGTATAAACAGGGCAACTCACTCATCCGTGGTCCCCCTGACGTTGTCGCGCAGATCCATACTATCCTTGGAGGGTCACGATTTGCCTGCTCGCCACCGCACAGCCTGTCATTTCAGATCGGTGGTAGACTGTTTCCTGTCGACCCTCGCGATTTCGTCAGTGAAGTTCGGCCAGGGGACCCCGACCTTTGTTCTGCGAATGTGGTGTCGACGGACGTTCCTGTCTCGGGTGATGCTGGATACCTGTATAGCTGGAGCTTGGGGGATCCATTCCTGAAGGGGTGGGTGGCCTTTTCTTCTCTGCGACTGGTTTGATGTGGGGTGTATGCAGTGGACATCATGCGGATGGATGTTCGTCATATACACTTGCACGTTTTGAAATGCTGGCTGTCAGGCTGGATCGCTACCGGACATCCCTACCTTGTTTGGGAGGCGGGGTATTCAATGCGACACGGATTTGCCCCTTGATACGGAGGCATCCCGTTTTCCAGAAGGAGCCTTCGGGCATCCGAAATGAATGCCCAGTTCAACATAACTCATTCATACCCCCATCAGCGTGTTGGCCGCGTTTCATTACGGCTCGCTCACGCGTCCATCTCAAAATCCACCTCGAGTGGGTTTACTCTCGACTGTCGATCCCAATGCAGGTAAACAACTGTGTGATGACAAGCACAAGGCGGAACAGGAACACGAGGGTTATCCAAGTATGTTCGGCTTTCCATACTATTACCCTCGTTTACGTCTTTTCCCGGGGTTGCTAGTGATCGCGGAGCCGGCACCCGCTTCTCTCCCACCTGCCCGGGGCACCGGGGTTGGGGGTGTACCTCTCGCGCGGCGACCAACAGTGACGCAGAGCGGCATTCCGGGAATGTTCACAAACGGCGGATCGGGGGACGTGCAGATCGGTGTCGGTATTTGGACTGCTGCCTTGGCAGGGTTTGTGACATGGGTGACATGGAGGATCGCCGGGTGACATGAGGGAGAAGGTGGGGGCCCGGATGTCGTCATTCATTTTGATTGGTTTTGCATCGTATGTTGACTTCGATACGAGATAGACCGCGAGTCGTCAAATTGTTTGATTTGTAACAACATACTTGGTAATAACGTTTTTGGCGGTCAGAATGTCATTCTTCGGGAAAAGAAAGACGGTGCACAGATGGTATCCGATATCGGATAGGCCAAGAGGTGAGTGTTGCACTGTCATGATCCTTCAGGATGGATTCGAATCTGGTCGGTTTGGCACGTCCGCTTTGAGCGTATTTATATGTTGCATTGATAACTATGTTCCGATCATCATTTGAACCGATCGTCCTGCGGAGGCGCTGAAGTAGAGTTGTCCGTTGGGGCGTTTCATACTTGCCAGAAATGATGGGGTGGTGTTCTACGCGTCGATCGGGACGAATGTCAACTGACTTTTTCCGCAACCCAGCAATCCGGGCCGCCAAGATGGATAATCGCAGTGCACCTATAAAAAAAGTAAACAGAATTAGGCTTCGAACAGCCGGATGATACCGACGACATGATGTCTGACATATCATTGCTTTGCCTCGTTTGGTGATGATTGATCTGCCTCCATCGCTGCTGCTTCGAGAGGGTAAAAAAGGTCGAAGGGATGATACACCCTATTTTGTCCAATTACCTCAAAGAGGAGACACTTGCAGCTTCGGAGATCGTACATGAGTGACGAGAGTACCTACCAGGGCAGCATGAAAATGCAAAGGACAGAGACAGGACAGAAAGTGACTGCATGGGCATCGGAACGTTCACGTCCCACACGGCTGCCGGGAAAGTGTCCACTCCGAGACGCAAACAACGAGGCGCGACTGAGCGTCCTTTGTTGCATTCCTGGAACGTTCAACAATGATGCATCGCTTTCACAGCACTTTGCTCATCGATGTAGACGCTGTTGAGCGAGACCAAGTACGTGGACGACCCGCCATTGCGTCGACGAGCAAAGCGCTGCAATGATCAAGTTACGATAGATGGAAACCGGTCTGCGACTTACCGTTTCCCCCGAGATTCTTGTCAGGAGGAAAGTAGGAGTCGCATTTCGGAGGACCCGCTATCTGGAGTTTATAAACAGGGACGGCCGATGCGTGCGGATATTTGTAAATGGAACGCCCAGGCCGGCGCATGTGCCATGAACTTGAACGAAGCCTGCCAGTGCGGAGACTCATCGTATTAATTCGGGTCCGATGGGTTGGTTGATACCCAAAAAGCGTGGGAAGGTTCAACGTTCAATCTCTTAGCGGACACAGGCACTGTAGGTATAGTTTCCAGCCTGCAGGGGCTCCCAGGACAAATACTATCCCTGCCGCGTCAGAGTTTCAAATCACCACCCCATCCAGTACTATATAGTAGGTCGTCGTTGACGACTTAGACCTTGCCAATCACTTTGTCCACCCCACCCTTCATACTTGTGGCATAGAGCGGGTTGTCTTCTCCCCGTACGACTCGTCAGCGAAGGCGTTAGCCCACATTTCCTTCGTGTCTCAACCCGGCCGGTCCAACGGGCAGTACTGTCATATAATCTAATCTTCTTGATTCAGCCCCCCAATCATCTCACCTGAGCTCGCACGACATCTCAACACCATGATAATGAGCCAGTGGGCGTTGCCAAGGGTTGCTTCACTATCTCCTCACCTCCACCTCCTTGTCAGCTGTCAGGTGTTTGCTGCTCGTCAATCGCCAGACCATGAAGTGGGGTTCAAGTGTCTCAGGCTCGTGGGCTTCGCCGAGAACCTGAACTTTCAGTCCCGCTGGGAGGAGGATGGTAATCACACCTCACATGGCGTGATGTTCATGATTAGGTGCGATTCGAATCACCCCTTAAGTTTGACTGAATCGCGTGTATTTGACATCCGGTTGAGCTGGTGCCACCAGGTGCCACCTCAGCACAACCAACTGAAACGAACCGCGGTATCCAACGATTTCGATATCACGAATGATCATGATTGAGGCTAGATCTCATTGGTCGACCCATGATCTAAGCGATCCCATTATCCCAAGCATGGACCACTAGTATACCTCCGCTCTCCTTGGGTAGTCTCGCGGGTAAGTGGTCCTGCAGCACCGCATCCGATACTTAATACTTATCGCACGGCCTGGAACGGTTCAGTCGCGGTCGCATTGCCATGGCATCATTCTGTCTTGGAACGAGTGTCCAGAGGCAGGTTGAGGCACGCCACCAATTGTCGAGGTTGGAAGGGTCCCTGATTACAAACATGACAAATTGTTAATACGATTTGCCTCCTGGCTTAGCATCATGTGGATTCGGGCGAGACCTCCGCAAAGGCCGCAACGCCTTGCAACGCTCGTGCAATCTCGCGAGAGTGATCTGCCCAGCCGAAACACTGTCATTTTGACATGAACGTCCTCCCTCCCCAGTGTGTTCCGTGTTTCAGAATACCGTCCCGCGTGATACGCTAGCTTATCGACGTATGCGCCATCGGGAGCTCTTGCGGGGACCTTCAAAGCCTTGATTTTTAGTCGAGTTCCCATTCATATCCTCCTCCCCTCATTCTATCTCGGTCGCAGCTTTGACTTTCAGTGCTGAGGTCATGGCCAATGAGCTCGAGGGCAGCCAGCAGAGTAGTCCAGAAGATTTGAAGGCAGGCTTAAAGGAGGACGGTGCGTTGGCTAGCAGGTCTTGCGGCTTGTAGATCCTGAAGAGTGGCGTTTCACAGATGTACTCGCGGGTATCGCCGATTTTGACGATCCCAACATCGATTATGAGAACGCCGTTGTCGGAGTACTAGGTGAACATCGTTGTTCAACTACATGGTTCACGAGTGACTGAATGCGTTGGCAGAGGACGATTCACCATATCCTGAGGTGCGATCGGCCGTTGCCAACACGGACGACCCGAGCATCCCGGCGTCTAGCCTCCGCGCTTGGGTTATAGGTATGCGTGAGCCTCCAACCAAGAATGACAGTACTAACGTCCATGGCTAAGGCCTCGCTTTGGCTATCTTACTTGCTGGATTGAACCAGTTCTTTTTTTTCCGTTATCCCTCCGTCGGTGTATCGGGATATGTCGCAGTTTTGATATCATTGCCGATGGGGCGTGCATGGGCCGCGGTGCGTTTTCATGCTATCCACGCAAACTCTGACTGATTCAGCGTGCAAATAGGTAGTCCCTAATTGGCGCATTTTTGGAATTTCTCTCAACCCTGGTCCATTTACGATCAAGGAGCATGTGCTCTTGACAATCATGTCTACAGTTGGTGCCGGCTGTACGTACGTTTTATTAATGCACTTCGCGAGTTCTGACTGATTCTACAAATAGCGGCATATGCGGTATGTTCGGGTTGTCATCATTCACGGTCGTTACATATCATTGATGTACTTTATCCGTTCAGACGGACATCATTGCTGTTCAACGCGTGTACTACAACCAGACGTATAATTTCAGCTGTAAGTGCCACTCGTTCAGCCGATGGTCGCACGGAGTGCTCACCATCGCAATTCCTATTCATAACGTCTTGCTTGTGCGTGTATTTCGCCACTCCACATATTCTGACTTGGTCGTGGTTATCCCCCCATGGTGGCTCTTGTCGATCTTCCTTTCGCCGAACCGGTCTTCCCATGGCTCTATTGATCCGCACCCACCCCATACGCGATTGAATAATATTATTGTCTTCACTCAATGCACTGCAGACCAGTGGATGTTGGTGATGTCCACGCAGCTGCTTGGCTTTTCCATCGGTGGTATTTTGCGGCGGTTCCTCGTCCAACCTCCCTCAATGAGTACGCATCTTGCTTCTTGGGGGAACATTTCACTCACGAACGTTGTTTCTGCAGTCTGGCCAGCCAATCTCGTGACATGTGCCCTATTCAACACGCTTCATGGAAAGTCCTATGCCGGTATGGGTACTCGAGGAGGCCTCTCGCGTGAACGCTTTTTCCTGTATGCATGGGCAGCCGGCATGTGCTGGTACTTCGTTCCTGGTTATCTTTTCCAAGCACTCTCCTACTTTTCCTGGGTGTGCTGGATTGCTCCAGACAATATTGTCGTGAACCAGTTGTTTGGATATGTTCATGGCTTGGGAATGAGTTTGATCACATTTGATTGGGCGCAAATCTCGTATATAGGTGAGCACGTTATCGTCGAATGGGATCGGTTTGCAGATGGGTGTATTGATCGGGTTTAGGTAGTCCTCTTGCAACCCCTTGGTGGGCCGAGGCTAACATTACTGTTGGCTTCGTGTTCGTCATTTGTGTGTCTCTTATTTTGTTATCTCCTGGCGAGGTTACTTATATGCCCACAGGGTTCCTCACCCCCATACTCTATTATACCAACACTTGGTACAGCCAGTACTTACCGTACGTATTACATCCTTCCTCCCGATCTTTGTAGTGCTGACGAGAATTGTCGACAGTATGTCATCACGTACATCCTACGACAACACCATGCATCCTTACGATGTCAGCCAGATTATCAACGCCGACGCGTCGTTCAACCTCACCGCGTACGAGCAATACAGTCCACTTTTCATTTCGTGCGTCGTGTCACGCGTATCTCCGATGTTGATGTTCATAACACTGTAGGACGACCTTTGCCATGTCTTATGGGCTGTCGTTCGCTTCCATCACCGCGACGTTGATGCACTCGTTCCTCTTTTTCCGCAAACAGATCTGGGCCCAGAGCAGGCGTTCCATGCGCGAGGAGCCTGACATCCATGCGCGTTTGATGTCCAAGTATGAGCAGGTCCCTGAATGGTGGTATGGGATCATCTTTGGTGCGTTCGTATCCTGTAACGGGTCGTTGGACACGTCCAACTCATGTGTTCACTTGACAGTGGCGATGTTCGTGTTTGGTATTATCTTAGTTGAGTTGTGGCACACCGCGTTCCCTGTATGGGCTCTCTGTCTCTCGTTGTTGATTGGTGCGCACTCTTTGACTGATGATATTTGGTGCTGATGGTGTTGTTCCTTCTCCACACAGCCTTCTTCTACGTTGTACCTATCGGAATGATTCAGGCTATTACCAATCAACAGATTGGTCTCAAGTGAGTTTGTTGAAACCCTCGCTATCCCAGTCCTCTCACGATTCGTAGTGTGATTACAGAGTTGATAGTCGGATACGCTCTCCCTGGTCGTCCAATTGCCATGATGATGTTCAAGACGTGGGGATACATCACAATGTCTCAAGGTACGTGTCGTTGACGAGGACGATGCTAGTACTCTTGTTTAATATCGACTAGCACTCGGATTTGCGGGTGATTTCAAACTTGGGCACTACATGAAGATCCCTCCTCGTTCGATGTTCTGGGGTACGTTCCGTCGATCTCCCTCTAGGCTCAAGATCAGATTCCTGACTCCTGTCAAGCCCAAGTCGTCGCCACCATAATCGCCGGGACGGTTCAACTTGGCGTACAAGCTTGGATGTTCACGAATATTCCCGACATGTGCAGCCCGACACAAAAGGATGGATTCATCTGCCCGTCTACGGAGGTGTTTGGTACTGCGAGTATTGTCTGGGGCGTCATCGGCCCTATGAGAATGTTCTCGTCTGGCCAGATCTACAGCGGTGTGTATATTGTTCTTGGGGGGCGAAGGGCAGGCTGACGCAAACGAGGGTAGGGCTCTCGTACTTCTTCCTCATTGGAGCGATTTGCCCGCTGGTTGCGTACATGATCCACCTCAAGTGGCCTAATAGCTTCATTCGCTATGTCAAGTGCGTCTCTTTTGCCATGGTTGACCTGCCTTGAGCTGACCCTCGACACGTGTCAGCTTCCCAGTCATCTTCAGCGGTTTAGGATCTATTCCTCCTGCGAATGCGGTCAACTATGTCCCGTGGGCGATCGTTGGCTTCATCTTCCAATACTACATTCGGAGGAGATATTTTTCGTGGTGGGCCAAGTACAACTGTACGTGTTGCCGCCGGACGCAGAACGACCTTTCCTTTTCGTGACGCTGACCTTGCCCATTCTCTGTTGCAGACGTTTTGTCCGCCGCGCTGGACTCTGGCTTGGCTTGTGCGGTCATTCTCATATTTTTCATCCTTCAGTATCCGAGTAACGGGTCGATCGGGTTGACCACTGTGCAAGCATGGTGGGGAAACAATGTGTATTTGAACACGGCGGATGCACAGGGGTTGCCCTACAAGTCATTGCCTGCGAGCGGCACGTTTGGGTAAGTTTCTGGTTGTCATGTCCGTGTCGTGATGGCTGAACTGGTGTTACCTCGATGTAGGCCGACGACGTGGTAAAGCTAGGGAGTAACATACTCCTCTATGATATCGACGATGGGGTGAGGGAAGTAGGACTCGGATAATTAGTAGTACCTCTGTCATGCTCCTCGTCCCACCCGACTTTGTACGTGGATTGGCTGGACTTTACATCGAACACTTCACCGTCAGTAATCGTCAAGATGGTTACTAGCAGTGAAGAGTAACCTACTTACTTTCTTAAGCTTTCTGAGTCCCCAAGGCAAGCAATGTCATTTCAGAGTCCGAGCCCACCCTCGGGTCGCCAGTCTACATCCCCGGTGGGCCCACTGTTTCCACATTGAGCGACGAGTCGTCTGGCCAGGATAACAAATTCCATGATGCCCCAACGCGGGGATATATTTTATTCATCATTCTCGAAGAGGAATCCACAACACTAATGGACCAAACGAAATATACACTAAATATGCCGTATATTAGGAAATCAAAACCAATCGATCCGTTCCATTGTCGCGAGCATCAGATGAATGCACCGAGTCGGCGACGATTACCATCTTCCTCTCAGAATGCCTTCAAGAGTGATGTACCGGAAAACAGGTCCCAGGTCTTTTGGAGCAACTCTCCGCCTCGGATCTCGTTGCTGTCATGGAAATAATTCCAGTATCCAGGTAACAAGTGATGGAGCGAGAACCAGACCTGTAGGAGGCGGAGTCAGTATATCTGACAGGGGAGCTATCCAGCCATCGCACACTCACACTGTAATACTTGCACGACCGTTTGTCCGCGTCGCGCGTCCGCAAACACAAGAACCGTCCCCCGACGAAACACCCATACGCCACGAATGCAATCGTGCAGAACCAGTCGATGTCCCAGATGCAGCAGAGGAGGTAGGACCATATGGGAAGACCCAAGCCGACGACGAAGCGGGAGGCCACGGGGAACATGATCGGGACAGTGCGACGACCAGTGATACGGTCGCCTTCCACGTCTTTAAAGTCTTGGCAGTGCACGGTGGAGGTGAAGACGGCGATGGTCAGTTGGACGGCGAGTTTTCCAGTTTCGCTGACTTTGGAGGGATTGCAGCCTTTTTTTCGCGCGGAAAGTAAGGAGATCGTAAGCTGAATGTAAATTGACAGAGTGGAAGGCGAATGGCGAACGTACTTGCGGTGAGGGTACCCCCAAGTTCGACACAACCGTACATGATGGCAAGAATGGCGTTTTTCGACAGCCAGTTCTTGTCGCCGTCCATCTCGTTGTACCAATATGTAAATAACTGCATCTCGAGGCTGGCAAACACCAATTGGATGCTATAGAGCGAGGAGTATGCGAGGCACAGCGGGGCCATGAGCCACCGGAGAATCGTCGCATCGCGTACGGAAATTCTCCCTGCCGGAAGCGGCCGCGATGGTTTGTTCACCTTGTCTTCCTCTGGCGCCTTGATTTGGTTCGCAATGTTGAACTGCAGGATATGCAGCCAAATCCAGAGGATAGTAGGCAAGATATATATAGGGCTGCACAGCGGTGCCGAGGCGATAGAAAACAATGTCTAGTAAGTTCTGAAGTGAGCCGCGATACAGGCACTTCAGCACCATACTTACCACCGGAATAATGGCGGTCAGGATGTCATTCTTCGTGAAAAGAAAGATGGTATACAGGTGGTATCCGATGTCGGATAGACCAAGGGGTGAGTGTTGCACAGTCATGATACTTCAGGATAGAACTGAATGCTGTCTCTTGTCGTTCTGGCCCAGATGTCTGAGCGTATTTATATGTTTGAAACCATTTAGATTTACATTCCGGTTATCGTTTGAACCGGTTGTCCTGTAGAGGAAGAACGTTGTCTGCGGCGTCAGGTACTCCCCGGGGAAACGGGCGTCAAAATAGGGTATCCTGTGTCCCAATCTATCTATCTGAGAAGGCTTGCACAGAAAATGTATCCGATGGCTCCGGGCGTCGGACAAACCAGCTTGGGGGTGGATAATCCCAGTGCACAGTCGAATAACACCGAAGATATGGTGCCTTGCAGCGCCTCTTTTGCTGGCAATAATAATTGCCACCCAATAGCGACTTCGAGGAGTATTTTTAGACAGTATCCAGTCCAATCACAATAACAGAGCGCACCATATGGCGAACAGCATGATGATCGCTTTCGGCTGGACGAGATGAGCAGAAATGGTCTTTCTAGACATCGGAAAATCCAGTACCACACAGCGTCTGCCATGGTGTCAGCTCCCCAGGGTGGATGACGAAGTGCCACCATCAGCGGCACCGAGCACACTCGATAGAATGTTTCACCTCTTTGAATGACATGATGCATTTCGTTCTTTCCGTTGAACGTCGAGAACTTCCGAGCTGCGATCAATGATCGAGGCAGCGATAGATTACAATGCGCTCTTCGATCCCGCGTTAGTCCCGAAAAATATTTCAAAGAAACGCTCAATTCCCACCTGAGAAACTGCTATAATAGTTTAGGTACAGGGTCGACTGTTGCTGTGGAGGACTGGATTGGAACGTGGAACGTGTGCCGAACGCCCAAGCCCCATGTGCAACGAAGGTGTACCTATCGGAAACTTACCAGGAGCGATTCATTGCACCGTCCGGGACCTTCGAAAAAATTGAAATCAGCCTGAGGGCGTTTGTATACTCACCAGGACTCACATTCGCCAATCATTTGCGAACCATTCCAACCGCATCCCACAAAGCTCGACGAGCGGCTACGAGGCACGGATAACTTGAAACAATGCTCCCACCAACCTTACAAATTATGCCAAATCCGTTAGCTGAGATAACTTATCAGATGACATCGACGAACTTCTGGGGTGTTATGCAGAGCCTCAAGGTCCGATGCAAATGTTGGTGTGGCGTCTCTTGGCTGCTCAGGGTTACATGTGCTTGCTCACCCCAGAATTACTCTTAGCAGGGTGCAACGGACACAATCTGACATGTCAGCGATGCCTTCAAAAGCAACGACCACCAAGATTAGACCAGAGAGCACCAACAAAAACATGCACCGCCATACGGGAACGGACGAACGCCGGAGGTATATGGAAGTTGCATTTTGTCCAGTGATACTAAGCCCGGTGAACCTATCACTGACTTATTCGTTGCCAGCGCTGCCCAGGCGCCCACTGCCAAAGGTCCAGGAACACTGCCACCCATCATGCATCACGTTCCTCCATTCGGGTCGGCTTCGGTTTTAACCCGGTCCACCTAAGTACCAAGATATTGCAGCTCGACCAATGGAAAGAAATCCCCCTCTCTTCATAGTTAACGTTACACAGACCTCGCTCACGTTTACAATCGTTATAACAGATAATACGTTTTTCTGTCTCACTGTCTCATCTTCGTTATCAGCCAGCTAACACATTGACAACACGCATTGCCCGCGGAAAACCTAAAGCTATCGCACATTGATTCTGAAATTTAGAAGACAGACAATCTGCACCACATGGAGGGACCACTGGGGGAAGCGTCGTTGTGCAGTTAGCCGTTGGTACATGGTGGATAACTCAATCGAGTCAACTTATCTGCAATATACTAAGTAAATCTATCACACACACGACAGAAGTGCTAAATTATATTGTCACGAGCACTTTTTTCCGAATCAATGGTTCGAAAAAGCTTCTGGAAAGTTCAATGAACTTCTTGAACCCAGCTAAAATTTATTTGCTAGTTCAGGGTTCTGCCCATTTTGGATACACGCAGCCAATCAGAGCTCTCCTTTTAGCGGGACAAGCCTTAGCCTGAGAGTCGTACTTTGTCAACGTAACACACTATTCAATTGAGTCGAAACGGGGTTCACTGTGTGAATGCCACTGAATTGGGGGTTTACGCAAATATATGTATTGCCGGTGGGCGTTGTGCGCATGTGCCTTCAGGAGTCGGATACAAAATCTGAGTAAGAGAGAGTCCGAGTCTAAGTCGAGCCGCATCATTCCTCATAGTAGTATCAGACTGCACTTTCCTGAAGTTAATTTGATTTGGCACGCCGAAAGGCCGCTAGAAAGTTCGGATTTTCCTTCTCCTCTAGGAATAGAACATGACTCTAAATACTTCAGCCTTGTACCACCAGCAAGTAAATCGCCACAGCGCGTCGCGTCCTCACCATCGTAGTCATGAACCATAGGTGGTAGATCCGTCCAGTGATAACGTTATAGAATTCGGCAGACGAACGCAATCATCCTGTCCCCATGCGAGGCCTGTTGACCCTAGCAAGACCAAGTTCGGGTTGAACCGGAGATATATACTAGGACCTCGCAGGCAATTGGACATCCCTCTGACAGATATCACCCATGTCAGTCAACTATACCGCTCTTTTGAGTGAGTGTTCATCCGTATTGTAAGCTTTGCTGAAGGCTTGACGGTACCATTTCAGTTTCATTCAGCATCATCAAAGGTCTGGCAGTAGTCCTCACACTCTTTCGGCTGGGGTTTCGGTTGAAGATACAAAGATTTTGGTGGGAAGACATGTGGGCAGCAGTTGCATTACTTTGCACAGTAATATCCACCATCATCTCTGCGCTTACTGCCTCTGGATCCAGTAAGTGTTTCCAGTTCTGTAAACCCGAGTTTGACACTACGCATTGACTCTTCGGTCACAGCTAACTACGAGCCAACTCTCATCGCTGCCAGGATCAATGGATTCATGTTCACGAGTATCGTATGGTATGTACATTCATGCTTTGCATAATACTTTGTGTAATGCTTCGATGGATCACCAGGTCTGTTCGCATGAGCCTCATTTTTTCAGTTGTCAGGATTACCCCGTCGCCTTTTCTGCGCCGCATCACACTCGCGGTCGCAGCTTGCCTTTTTCTTTTCTGGGCAGCCACGCTCAGTTTACAGGCATGGTGGTGTGACAACACACCAACGTTGCCAGGAGAAGGTAGCCTAGGCTGCGTGTTACCACGGTTCATAATCATCTTTGAAATGACGGGTAAGTATTTCAACAGATTCCCTCCTGGACCACCGATCTATTTTTGTATCAGTTAATTGTGGTTCGGATACGTTGACCGTGATATTTCCGCTCAAGCTTCTTTGGCGAGTCAAGCTCCCCCAACGACAGCGCAGGATGCTCTTGTCCCTATTCTCAGCCAACAGGTTCTTGTGTATAGCTTCATTGGCACATTTGCTCGCTCAATGGGTTGGTGTCCAGAGTGTCCAAGACGTTCTTGCCAATCTGCAGGTATGGCCCTGTTCTTGACTCCCCCGTGTATTGGTGATTGACGTGTGCATAGCTAGCAGTATTCCTTATTACTTGCAACTTGCTTGTCGTCGTCACCTACGTTTACCGAGTTTTCAAGAGTCCCCCTGACGAAGACCTCTCATCTGGGTCAGACGATACCTTGGACGATGATGATTTCACCACCCCAGCCACTAGAAGCATACAGGATCTGACGACGGTGGATTTGGACTCGCCTATCACAAGCGTCACCGAGGTCTCCAGCGAACTCAAGAGCGCCGATTTCTTTCCTTCGACCTCTCCCACCATCATTAACGACCCAGAACGGTTGAATTCCCAGACGAATCGTGAACGTGCTGTGCGGGAGATTCGGACTTGGGCTTCGTAATGGACTGATGTGTAGCATAGTACGGCACGACATTCATATCGTACTCATTCCTTCCACGACATATACATAGATAGATACCGAAATACTTGCACTCGTTTTCACCACACTTATGTACCGTAGACTTCCACAGACTGCATCGTGTGTCATGTCGTTGCCCGTCCACCCATCAAATGCTGTCGAAGCTTGGTTTAGATATTTTCCACCACAATTCTCCGAGTCGCTCGCGACTGCACCAAGTTCCTTGCGTTCCAGCTCCAGCCCGTACTCTGAGAAGCAAATAAATAACAGAAACCAAGTGCACGCGCATGACTACAAAACTATGCGACTAGTGGAGAGGCGAAATGAGCTGAGGGTCCAGGGCCTCGCTTCAAACCCACAATAGGTGTATGTACTCAAGGAGCCGCATCGTCCGAGTCGCCCACTTCCGTTTACACAAGTACATACACACGTTCGCCGTCTAAGTCGTATGTACGCTCAAACTCCGGGTGCATCTGACGACCGTTCCCCCATAACCGCATTGCGTGCACTGGTTGCGCCGCACAAGCAGAACGTGGCCAAGCAGGTACAGGGCGCATACAGTCACAGAGAACTACGCCTACCTCTCCTCGTTGTCATGATGCCATGCGATGGAACCAAAGAACAGATCTATTAAAAAACACACACACACACACACATACATGACAAGTTAATCCACGAGCGTTCGGCCTGAAAGAGGGTCGAGTGGTATCCATGGTGCATCATTTGCAAAGTGACGGTCTTCCTTCTCTCTGTCTTGTACCAGGGATGACCGGAGGTTGAGAATCAGTCGACATCCGATCACGACTTCCATCGGGGCTGGGAATTCCTCGGCCACCTGCATCCATACAACCTAGCGCGGGCTCATCAGGTGAGTGTTGTGTGGAGAACTTAGGAATGGAATACATACCCCGAGACATTGTGCGATGACGACGCTGGCGACGCATGTCAGCAATATGCTGTCATAAGAAAATGTGAGGGCATGTCCCGTCGCTGTCGAGGTTATAGTCAAGGTGAACATGCGTACCACACAAAGTAGCCCACGTTATCCTTGACGAGGACGTCTACAATATACACCCCATCCAACCGCTTAGCGCGGTATCCCGACATCCAAATACTAACGCCACGCCATAAGGCGAGTAGACACAGGATGCCGTCGTACAGGACCACGGGCAACCAAATGACGTACGGTTGGTAAAACGATGGGCCTTGCGCGTCGGCACAGATGTATAACCCCGTCAGAAGCTCGTTTGTGACTACGTTTCCGAATAGATAGCCCATGAATTCGTCAGCGTGAATGGATAGAAGGAGATAGGAAATGCCCACACGTACGTTGTGAATCTGCGTCAAGGAAACCCATGATGGTCAACACGGCCGCAATTTCACACACATAACCGAAAATCATCAGGGCAAGAATGCTCTTTGATCCCCGGTACAAGGCGTATAATCGAGCTTGAAGCGTCACTTGAAGGGGATCAGTGACGAATGGAGGGAGCCAAGGACGTCGGACACACGCTGGATCAGGAACAACACCAGAATACCGAGCCATGATTGGACAAAGAAGTAGACTTTGCCTTGGAAAAAAGTGAGAGGGACAGGACGGAATACATGATCGAGATATCCTCACAGCTATGAATGATCGTTCGTGTCGAAGCGTCCATAAAGTTGCCTCGAATGGGGACAAAAGGGGAACGTACAACTGTCATGTCATCAGCATCAGTATAGAAAAGACAAGTGAATGTCCAAATGCCCACATACTTCCTGAGTTTGGACTCCTCCAAGGAAAGCTATAGAAAGCTCAGCGAGGGTCGTCTACGGTAGAAAACACTCCCTACTAATCATATTCAAGCTAAACACATCGGGTTGAGTAATGCCACGAAACAGAAATCATTCATAAACTCACATGACGAGCCCATCGCCGATGTAGCGTATCTGGAGCATGGCGTGGCGTAGATTCCCTCAAAGGACATAAACGCAAGGCAGATTGACATACCAGAAAATAATTAATACTTCCGAAGGAGAAGGGATGACTCTACCAGAAACGAAATTGGCGTGAGCTCAACAAAAATACATACTAACCCCGAATACTCACCCAGACATGATCGACCTAACCCATCGGACATCAGTCCATATTGGTCACCACAGTACAGATGCTCACCTCTTGATCGAACGTGATGACTGTGTACAATATGAACGACAATATCGGGGGGAACATATAGTATACTTGCCGTGATCGTACAAAACGACGAGAGAGCCAGCCGCTGGGAAGCAATTCTCGTGAATGACATGCGGCGTGATGGAGAAGAGAGACACCGACTTTGACACGACCGGGCGATTCTGAGAACAAGTGCAGTATGGGCATATTGGGCTGAAAATCCACTTTGCATTACGAATCTGATGTACTAGGATACGAGGGCCGATACGAACGCGTTAATGCCACACCTCGTGCTTTATAACCTGGGTCCTGGGTCCTAGGCTCTATTTTGGGTCACGGGCCGGCTATGTGTGTTTCTAATTTACCCATCAGTACTTGTACCCCAGGTCCGGTGCCACTTTGCCGCTTTGGTGACCGCAGTATCGAGGCAGACCGTCAATAGGCATATCGTACGCTGGTAGAGTGTAACATATGGCACTTATGCGTGCAGAATTGATCGCTCATTGTTGGCGGCCTGTCCCGCGACCGTGTGAAACTATGAGGATAAAAGATATCTCGAAAAACTTACAAGTTGTGTTGCAACTTGAGGTAACTTTTGGCGTAGCCGGCCAATTGGGCACAGCACGACTCTTACAGCGCTGGCAATGTCATAGGTACAGCACAGACCCACAGTGTGACAGTGGAGTCCCATTGTGTTTGACTAGTTTTGCTCGATGAGTTCCACACAAGTAACGAGCCAAATATAATCAATTCTTTCATACTGTAATACCAGCCTGAAATTCTCTGAGATATCTTCAGACAACCATAGCTAGTCACTGCACAAGGACGTATTCAAGACACGGTCAGCGCCCACGGCCGACACCAATGCCAGATCGGATGCAAGTACCAGCGTTGAACCTGGCAGTGCAGGCGCAGTAAAGTATCAATATTGTTGTGGCGCAAGACATGAGGGCGGCTATGCAGACAGAATTGATCCCCCATTGCGGCACAGCACGGCCATACAGGGTCCAAGCTACTCCACCACCAACCAACAGCACCACCAGACCACATTGCCAAGGGACTTTGGACGATAACCATGTTCAAGTCTGCGGCAACCAAGATCGCGCACAACACCACCATACCTGCGCTCGCGGGCCATTCCGACCTCCGACCGCTTCAAGACCTCATTACTGCCGAGAAGACGGTCCTCACGTCGTGCGTCCAAGTCGTGTGTTCGCCTTTGACACACCTATGTTGACGTGCTCTTTTGTTTCGTTTCCAGGTTGCAGAAGCTGAGAGTGGATCTTGCCAAGGCCGGGGATGCGCTTCGGATCTGGGGCCAAGGGGAGGGGGATGATCTTTCCGTACGTCCACACCGTTGAAAGGGGAGAAGGGCCCTGACGTCTGTCTCGCAGGACATTCTCACCGCATCGTCGTCGATACTAGCGCACTTTGCGACTGCCCTCTCGACTTATTCGTCTCTCCACCATGCTATTCGGGACAGCATGAAATCCGTGCGAACTCGTGAAGAAGCCCTCGACGAGCTCCGTCGTCGGCGTCGGCGTGTCGGTGCATCCGCCGAGGCCGCCGAGAAGAAGCTCCACAAGATGAGTCCCGAACACAAGAACCTCGCCCCACAGACGGATATCCTCAACAGGCTGCGCGAAGATATGCGGGCCATGGATGGGGAGATCGTTCGTGAGGAGGCCGAATTGGGGGATTATAAGCGCAAGTGTACGAGGGATTGGATGGGCTTCAAGTTTGGTGGTCTCGTCGAATGTTGCGAAAAGGGCGTGGTGCGTGCATCTCTCATTGTTTCCGCAGTCTCCCTGACCGGTGACGTCTTTAGATCGTGGGTGACATTGGCAGACAGATCATACAGGCAAGTTGGGAGCTATCGTACACCCACATACCCTTCTGACCCTGTCGCTTTCCCTGCCACACAGTCCATCCCCGAGGACATCACACAACAGGGCCTTCCTCGCGCATATTATAACGCGCACGGTCGTGTAGGTGACCTAGTAGTTGAGGCACAACATGTGGTCTCGCAGGTCACCTTTTCCGGTAACCCCTCAGGGCACGTCTTCACTTCCGCACCAATCTCGCAACCCTCAGCTCCGACCTCTCAAGACCCTCCCACACAATCTCCCTTCCTTCCCACTCCCTCGTTGGGCAGTGAACTCACGTTGGGTGTGGCCACGTACGCCCCACCACCGGGCCCTCCACCTCCGGTATGTCTCGTGTATGTCGCCTTGCTGTTGCCTGGCGGCTGGTATCCCTTTATGCCGTCATGCAGCACATGTCAAATATGCATGCTGACGCTTCCATGATGTTATAGAATAGGCGTATTTCCGTTGACGAGCTCGGGGTGCACGCGCCATTGGCGTATACTACCCCCCAGTTTTCGTCGCTGCCTACGAACAGGGAACGTGATCCCGCTCCGGCGGCGTCGTCTGTGGGTCCCACACGGCCGTTGTCGTTCTCCGCGCCGTATGACAGTGGGGTGGCACGAACCGAAGAGAACCAATCGTTGATGGCGTCCATCGCCGATGCCCTCTCCCCATCCCATCGTGGATTTACCCTCGAGGAAGCCACCTCACTTGGACACCCCGGGCTCGACGAACCCGTGCCAAAATATGAACCTCTCGCTGCCGACGTGGGACGATCCGCCCAGAGTGAACCGCACGGCCCAGTGACAAACGGACACGTGGGCTCACCTCCGCTCACTGAGGAAAGGGATCCCAGAAGAGCGACACGACGGAGTACGTCACCGCCATGCCTTCCACCGGGTGCAGCCCCTGCTGCGATTAGGGCTTGGGATGATAGAATGGGTCAGGGTGAGGATGGTGCTCATTCTGATCGTCCGGCATCGTCGAGCGCGGGTGTGCCTTCACAGCGAATTACTTCTTCCTCGGAACGGGATGGGGAAGAAGAGGACGGCTTAGCTTACGATCGTGACAGTCCATCTTTGGGAGAGGAAGGAGTGGTCGGTGGGGATGGTAAGCATCACGAGGAAGATACGTCGTTCTTGGAGAGTGGTGGGGAGGCAAGTGTGGATGCAATCACGACGATCTACGACAAGCAAGGCACGACGCTTAGTGAAAGATCGGTGTCGACGGGTGCAGTGTCGAACGTAGGTGGCACCACGTCGCTCGCGCGTGCAGGGAGTCAATGGCGTATCCCACGTGTTCCACCCCCGTCTGTGGATCCAGATACGATCGATATTCACCAACCTGCTCCACACGAGCTACTGTACAGTGCCCAAGAAGATGAGGAGGAGATACGGACGGATGAATCGACAGACGAACTGGCGCACAGTGCGGCTGCGGCACGGGAAGTATCGCGTGCGATGGACGCGTTGGCGTTTAGTGCGAGTGGGTATACGACGCCGAAGGCGCCTCCGCCGGGGTATGGATCGGCGTTGTCGGCTCAGAGTCAAGCTGCTGCACCGTATCCACGTTCGTCGTCCCCGCCGCAGCCTTCTTCTCTGGGCAGAACACCGCAGAGTTCTGTACCCCCGTCCCCAATCCTGCCACCCAATCCACCATTTGCGAATCGAAGTAGAGCGTCACTGATAATGGAGGCGCGCCCAGGGCATGTATCGAGCGAGAGCGCTCCTGGACGAATCCCTACGCCCACGCCCACCATCACTACCTCTGTTGTGGGTGGTGGTGGCGGTGCGGGTTCACCGCTGGCACCCAGGCCAATATCTCCCATGTACCGTTCCCCTCCTCCCGAGTATCCACGCCCGACACCACCGTTTTCGTCGCCGCTCATGGCAAGCTCCACGTCGTCGCTGAATGGCGGAGGTGGGGGTGCGAGTTCAGGCGGTGGACCACGGACGATCTCGGCGGCTGCGTTCCGGAGACAACAGATGCGATCTCCGAGTGAGTCGGGGCCTGCGGATACGAGCCCGTTGACGTTGAGGAAGCCGTCTGTGTCACCTTCGGCGTCGCGGCAGCCACAGATAGGCACGGGATCGGGATTGGTGTCCCCGGTGCCGGTGCCTGTTTCCAAGGACTTGCCCAGGGCGAGGTTGTCGGTCGTCAACCCGGATCCGCGGGCGTCGGACGAGGAAGAGGAAGGCAGAGAAGAGTTTGATTATATCGGGGCGTATGGTGGGGAGAATGCGGGGTATAGTGCGGGGAGGTATGTAAGCGATCTGGAGAGGCATTGATGAGGGGGTGGTGAAGATGAACGTTGAACTGTGGGGGGTTTTTTTTTTCAGGACGCTCAGAAATGTGCGAAGCGCGGTTCGTGTTCGTGTGCGTCTCGCTTGCTTTTCTTCCTTATTGCCATTGATTATGTCGACGCGCGGACGTTGGATGATCTGTACATGTACTGTGCTATTGATTGATTGTCGTGATTGTGCTAGTACGGACGCGATTGTGTTGAATAACGTAGTATTTATTCGTGTACTATCGATCGTATTATAATGCATGGCTTGTAATGGTTTAGTCTAACCAAACTTTGAGACGGTCGTTCTGATTGACAGTTGATTAGGGGTCACATGTCACGTGATTTATGAAGGGTATAACTTTATTTCAGCCACCTATACAGTTCTTTCCCGATGCGGACATATCTCTACTCTCCCTGTGTACTGCGTTTTGACAAGGCTACCCTCGACGTTGCAAGGTACGTCCCATCGTCGAACGCCGCTCGATGTACCCATCCGATGTACACGTCTCACAGAAGCAAAGAATAAAATAAAAGATGACGCACGACGCTGTCTGGTTCTCTCGTCCCCGCAAGTTTGGCAAGGGAAGTCGTCAGTGGTGAGTGGTCTCTCCGGCTTCCTCGTACTTGGGGGTTGGATCCTTTTCTGACTGTGAATCTGCCATGGTATATTCGCGGCCCCATCGACGTATTTACACCGTTTCTCCATGTCGACCCGCCCACCCACTCTCCACACGACGCGCCTACCTACCCCCGCCCAACCGCTCCACCCACGACGTGCGTCGGCGTCTCTAGCCGCCTCTGCGCGCACCAAGCAGGTCTCATTCGTAAATACGGTCTCGACCTCTGCCGTCAATGTTTCCGCGAAAAATCCGCTGCAATCGGGTTCGTCAAGGTACGCTTTCGCTTTCGTCCCCACCCTCGCTTCGTCGGTATGGCTCACGCACGCGCCTTTTGCTATAGAACCGGTGAAGACGCTTCACATACGCTGTTACTTTTTTTTTCGCCGACTGTATGTTATCACGACGTGCGTCTTGTATGTCGCTATGGATGCATGAACGAGATCCTTTGAATTGTGCCGATATAACCAATTAGACATCATAGCTTGACACGGCCGGACAAGAGAGAAGCAGATTGAGCGAATAACTTCCATTCTTGTTGGAGCATTCCACATCCTTTATCATCCCACGGAGACTCTTGGCACACTGGCACAGGGACTGTATTATGTGATGCTTGGATTCGCTGGACAGCCTGCGACATCGTTCTTCGTCCGCAAAGCTATCCGAGGAAAGGGGGCTGAAAGACGCCTTTTGTGATCGCCTAGATGTTCGTAGGCCGATCGCTCAGTGCCGAAGAGTTCTTGTTCTTGAACTGCCATTCACGTCAGCTGCTTTGCAGATGCTTTCAGGGGTTGCCATGAGACGAGACCCATCATTTTTTTTCGTACGCGATGGACCTTTGAGTGAGGGATGGTGTGAGATGGTGTGAGAGTTATACCTCGAATCTGTCAATGGTGAGAACAGTCTCCAGATTTAACGGTCGAGGCGGGGGCCGCGGGGCCGGAAACGAAAATTCAGAAACGTACTCCTTGTGGAACGTCACTGAGCGATGAGGTTACAAACACGTCTGCGCGAATGCTGATGCAGCCAGAGAGCATGATCCTCGGTGAGGGCTCCGAAAGTCGTTCAAAGTGTTGGGATCGCGAAAAGTGAGGTTACACCGTGCGTGCGGTTGGTGCTCGTCCAACGTACTTGCCATTTCCGGCAAGTCCCGGAGTTCTCCGTCGGGAATCATTGACATGCTGTGCCCCCCATACAGCATGTAAACTCCACATGGCCTAGTATAATGCCCATTAACTGATTGTTCGATTGTTGTTCATTCCAGCTGCTTTGGAAATTTTGAGCAATATCGCCTGTGTATCGTATCCATGGCCACTGTGACGCCGCATCTGCGCAGGAAGAACTTCTCTTCCGCACCATGCGAGTCCTCTCATTGGCCCGCGGCCATTTAGATCTTGAAGCGGTCCCAAAAGGTGTCTTACAGTACGACTTATTCAAGCACCTTCCTCTTTCCTGGGGTAAGTACTTTACGGAGGTGTGAGTTTACTCGCGGCGTGGCAATTTTTTCATCGTCCAGGTTGTCCTGTCTCGGCAGAGGGTGAATCACCGATCAACAAGTTCATGGCATGAGCGATGGTCCATGGGTTCATCATTTGGTATAAATCAACATTGGCGTTACAGTTGCTCTCAGATACCTGCAAAGTAAACTTCCTTTCGACCATGACATCCATTCCACCCGCCACTCTCTTCGAGAACGCGTTGTACGTGGGGATAAATCTGCAAGGCGTCCTGTATGGTGAGTCTCAGAGACGCTGTCCGCATCGTGTGGTCTAACCGATCCACTGTGCAAGGCATCGAACTCGTCCTCTATTTCAAGACCATGCGCATCTATTTAGCGCGCAGAAGAAATCCTCGTAAATCCGACGCATTTTATGCAGTCTTCAGTACTGTGATGTTCCTCATGGTTTACGATTTGGGTATCTATCATTTCAATGCTCGGTCACAATATGTGGCTGCTGGATCGAACGTATCCAGGTGGGCCGATGGAAGTCGTGTTAGGAAATGCATCACAAGTATTGTGGTATTTCGCGGCAGTGGTGACCATCGTGCTGCAACAGATGACAGATGGCCTCATGGTAAGACCGAGTGGATCAAATGTAGCCAGCGGATGTGAACCCTACCCGCTCCATTTCAGGTGTACCGTTGTCGAGTCGTGTGGAATAGCCTTCGTGTCATCATTATACCCTCCTTTCTGTGGTTCGCATCTCTCGGTGAGCGTCATTTCTTCATTTCTCGTGGCGCTCATTTCAACCCGTGCCAAATCAGTCATGGGGATCATGGCCACGGCTATGGCCGGGCCCAATCTCTTTACCGGGATTCGCACAAAATTATCGCTGGCATTTTACACAACCTCAGTCTTCCTGAGCACGACTTTGACGTGCATGGTCTGTTATCGGTTATTGCACCATGCGAAGACAGTGAAGGAATGCCTCGGAGGTCAATTCGCATCTCCGTATTTCACCACCGTCACGTTCATCGTCGAGTCGGCGCTACCATGCACGCTCACTGGCATTGCATTTTTGGCGTCGTTTGGGGTGTGGAGTCAGGTGGGGATAGCGTTCTGGTGCCTGTACACGTCAATGATGGTACGTTGTTGTAGTAATCCTGTTTTGTGGATCTATAAATGGTGCTGACTGGTTTGTAGTGTATATCGCCGCAGATGTTGATCTTGCGCGTGGCCGAGAGAAATGCGCGGCAGACAGACACGATGAAGGCGCCAGTATCGGTGATAAAGTTTTCTCCGGGCGGTGGAGCTACGTCGGGTTTGAGCCGCTTCGATGGGGGAGGAGCGATAGTAATGCATTTGGAGACGTTGTCGAGCGTATATCATCCGGAGTTGGACGAGGATTCGGACGAGGTGTGAGTCACGCAACTACACCTCCTTGGCCACAACCTGCCTCAGTTGTCTCGGAAATCTGGCGGTTGAAGAAACCAATGAAGCCGTTGACGACCATTGTTAGAATGTAATTATTCGTATGTACTTAGATGAATGTGGGGGATTGTTCAAAGGCAGGCACTTGTAAAATTTTCATTTTCGAACGCGTCCTGGACAACAACTACCTGGGACTTTGATGAGTTGGTGTCACTTCCATCTGAACAGATACCGGTGGAAAAGATGAGACTCGGGGGATACTATAGTACAGCCTCGGAACACGGATGCATTTCGAAAAGTCAAAAGCCCAACACCCGCGGTAAGTATGGGATCTCGATTAATAGCTAGCGCCTAAAGCTATAGTACGACATGACCAGGATTCTGGAACGGACGTGGAGCGTTCAAGCATGCTTGTCGTTACCGACCAAAAGGCAAAGTCATGGTTGTTTGCTTCGGCAAGAACCCCGTTAGTCCACTCTTGGCATCGTCGTTGGAGTCAGAAGAAGAAATGCTGCGACGATAAATACCGTCCGCAGGCTATGTTGTCACGTACGTATCGTGCACTGGAGGTCGGGGAGGGCGATCACGACTCGGAAGCTGAGAGTGTGTGACACTGTTGATTGATGATCTGTCGTCGCGTTCGGGTTTTGGTTTCATCATGGTGTTTTTGGCAAGGGGGCTCGGTAGCACCTGACACCGACGAATGCAATGCACGAAACGCGCATCCTGTCAGCGCTGTCAATGATGATGGGCACGTGAATACGGGGCGAAGCTCGGTGTCGAGGCGGATTGGAATACGGTGGTACTACGTGCCGCAGAGGCGATGGCGACGCCAGAGTCCGGACGTTTGTCCTGTACGCGCGTCATGTCCTGAGGTAGGGACAACCAGACCGCCAGAGGCACCAGTCATGGAAAAAGGACTCACCGAGCTCTCTAAATACGTCTAGACGCAGTTCCAAATAGTCTGGTGACCCTCTCTACGCGGCAACCTCATAGACCGGTCTGGTCACCAGACTAAGTTCCAAAGGCCATCTGGGAATCTGTGAATGCCACACGTCAGCTTTCCTTCCGCCCCTACTTCTACGCCCAGTCTGACGATGACGCACCCGACACTAAGTGCACCTGCCGCGCAACTATCCCAAACGAGAGCGTCAGCACGGGCACGCAGAGGGGGACATAGTACTCGCGGGCCACCGTGTGAAACACCTCCGCGGCTCAACCACACATCGTCGCACGCACGATCTCATCAAATCTGACACTTCCTCCTCCACGCACTGCTCTTGATTAGACTCCGCGATTACACGAGAAAACTGTGGAAGCGAGTATTTAGCGCTCCTGGTACATCCCTCGCCGCATACTCAACAGCTCACTTTCCCAGTCTAAGCAGCGAATCGCGATGCCCAGTAGTTCTGGCAACAGAGAAGGGCGACCACGGCTTGAATCAAGGACGTCACTGACTAGTACCTTGATTGTGGGTTTCGAGACGTAGCTGCTCATTTGTTAACTGACCTATCCCGCAGCACAGCATACAAACGCCCGGCGTTTCTGCCAGCTACCTTGAATGTGCGGGGCAGGCGCAAGGAACCAAGGAAAACCCTGGACCCGGAGATCAGCCACAGCATGCGCCCTCTTCCTCAGGCTTTACAACACACACAGATGAGAATGAGGAGCCGGTTATTACGAGTATGAAGCTCATTTCTTTACACAGTTTGCAAATATTGCTAACGACACGGTAGGTATCCGCGCGACAGATGTCGCTCTTGGCCTTAGACGTGTCCCCGCCGGCTTTCACACTCTGGTGCATCACAGTGGCCTTGAATGGAGAACCGAAAACAAACGTTCCTCAGTGAATGACGATGTCGTCGAATGGAGTGGGCCGATTCCAATGTGAGATCTCCCTGTCCTACTGGGGTTAGCCCTGACAGATTTCGTAGACCGTCAGACTTGTCGGCCATCGTGTGCATTGAGGTCTATGCATCTTTCGAATTCGAGCCCACGTTAGGTACTGGGGAGCAACTGCGAAATTTAAAAATCACTGTGGAACAACTACTGGACCGCAGTGCAAAAGACGTTCGTGAGTAGGACTGAGTTTGCACAAGTGTCTGTGTACTCACAGCATCGTAGCATTTGCCCTCTTTACAGAAGATGGGGACGTCGTATCCCCGTGTTCATCCATTTTAGTCACTGTCGGGCGGCGGGTGTGCGGGAACGGTGATTCGTCAGCGTTGAGCATCCTTGTCCTTCATTGCGTAAGTAGGCGACTTGTGTTAACACGATCCACATTAATCAGTGTATATCCATAGCCAACCATAGAATTCCGAGGCGTGCTAGAAGACGCGACAAATCAAGGGCACAGCGCTCTCTCGCGTTACCGAAAGAACGGGGGAAGAGAAGATTTACAGCGTTCTATTGAAGAGTTTCAGCGTGCGCTCAGTATTTGTCCGCTGGACCATCCTTGTCGTGCAGCTGCTCAGTCAAACTTGGCAATGGCCAAATTCATCCTTTGTCAAGTCGAGGGCGCGGATGCCTCCCTCGAGGTCCCCCTTAGCTTGTACGGCAGTGCACTTGCTGCCCGTCCTGTCGGCCACGTTGACCGTCCTTCCACGTTGATTCAATTGGCCGCAGTGCATTTTGCGCGATTTAAGAAGCGGAGAGATGAAGTCGAGGAAGGACGGGCTGAGGCATTGCTGCATGAGGCGATGGAACTCAGCTCTATAGACAGTCATGAAAAGCGAGCCGCTGCTTTCGTGCTTCAACTGCATGGCGGACGTAGAGCGAGGGCTCTTAAGGCGGCTGGCGAATCATCAGTGGAGCAGGATTCGGCTTCACGCTTCACGGACGAGGACCAAAGGATTTTAAGTGTCCAGTTGATATACCGCTTCAAACGATTCGGTGATGTAGCCGACTTGCAAGAAGCAATCACACTTTTGGAGGAATTAGTTAGGTCTACCTTGGTTTCGAATGACCGGCACCATGGAGGACTAGCGAATCTCGGTGGGGCGTTATTGCTGCGTTTCAATCACCTCGGGGAGCTGAGTGACCTCGAGGCCGCAATTTCGAGGCTTAGGGATGCTATTGACCTCACCCCCCATGATCACCCCCGCAAGCCCGCAAGTTTGGGCAACCTCGGCAACTGCTTCTTGGCTCGTTTCGAGCGCCTTGGGGGGCTGAGTGACCTCGAGCACGCAATTTCAACGTTCAGGGATGCCGTCGACCTCGCCCCTCATGGTCACCCTAACAAGCCCAGCCATCTTAACAACCTCGGCAACTCCTTCAAAGCTCGTTTCGAGCGGCTCGGGGAGCTGAATGACCTCGAGGATGCAATTTGTAGGCACAGGGATGCTGTTGACCTCACCCCTCATGGTCACCCTGACAAGCCTGGCCATCTCACCAACCTCGGCAGCTCCTTCAAAGCTCGTTTCCAGCGCCTCGGGGAGCTGAGTGACCTCGAGCATGCAATTTCGACGCTCAGGGACGCTGTCAACCTCAGCCCTGATGGCCACCCTCACAAGGTCGCCTGTTTTAGTAACATCGGCAACTGCTTCATGGCACGTTTTGAGCGCCTCGGGGAGCTGAGTGACCTCGAGCACGCAATTGCAACACTCGGGGATGCTGTCGACCTCACCCCTCATAGTCACCCTGACAAGCCTCGCCATCTTAACAACCTCGGCAACTCTTTCAAAGCCCGTTTCATGCGCCTTGGGGAACCAAGTGACCTCGAGGATGCAATTTCGAGGCACAGGGATGCTGCTGATCTCAGCCCCCATGATCACCCCCACAAGCATGGTTATCTTAAAAACCTCGGCAACTCCTTCAGAGCTCGTTTCCAGCGCCTCGGGGAGTTGACTGACCTCGAGGACGCAATTTCGACGCTCAGGGATGCTGTTGACCTCACTCCTCATGGGTATCCCGACAAACCTGGCCATCTTAACAACCTTGGCAACACCTTCTTCACTCGTTTCCAGTGCCTCGGGGAGCTTAGCGACCTCGAGGACGCGATTTCGAGGTACAGAGATGCCATTGACCTCACCCCTCACAATCACCCTGAGAAACCTCGCTATCATAACAACCTCGGCAACTCCTTCATCATTCGTTTTGAGCAACTTGGGGACCTGAGTGACCTCGATGAGGCAAATTGGAGGTACAGGGATGCTGTTGACCTCACTCCTGATGGTCATCCCGACAAACCTAACTATCTTAACAACTTTGGCAACTTCCTCAATTTTCGTTTCCAGCGCCTCGGGGAGTTGACTGACCTCGAGGACGCAATTTCGACGCTCAGGGATGCTGTTGACCTCACTCCTCATGGTCACCCTGGCAAGTTTGTCTGTCTTGGCAACCTCGGCAACTCCTTCAACGCTCGTTTCAGGCGCCTTGGGAAGTTGAGTGACCTCGAGGAAGCAACTTCGAGGCACAGGGATGCTGTTGACCTCACTCCTGATGGTCACCCCGACAAACCTGCTCGTCTTCACGACCTCGGTATCTCCTTCCTGAGTCGTTTCGAGCGCTTTGGGGAGCTGAGTTCCCTCGAGGACGCAATATCGAACCACAGGGATGCTGTCGACCTCACTCCTTGTAGTCACCCTGGGAACCCTACCTATCTTCGTGACCTTGGCAGCTCCTTGTTCATTCGTTTCTTGCACCTCGGGGAGCTGAGTGACCTGGAGGACGCGATTTCGATGCTTAGGGATGCTGTTGACTTCACCCCTCATGATCACCCTAATAAGCCTGCCCGTCTTAGCATCCTCGGCAAGTCCTTCATCGCTCGTTTCGAGCGCCTGCGGGAGCTGAGTGACCTCGAGCAAGCAATTTCACTTTATTTGCATGCTGCTTCCGCCCCAATCGGCCCCATTTGGGTTCGATTTGATGCATCACAGGAATGGATATCATGTGCTCGGCGTATACGCCATCACTCTCTCCTCCATGCATATTCTGTTGCCATTAACCTCCTCCCTGAGCTTGCATGGATTGGCCTCTCCCTCACACACCGTTACTCTGAGCTTAGACGAGGTGCCAATTTGGTGCGGGAGGCTGCCGCCGCTGCTTTGGACTCGGGGCTCCCGGAAACTGCTGCGGAGTGGCTCGAGCAAGGTCACTCAATCATTTGGGGGGAGCTGTTTCAACTTCGCAGCTCCTACGAAGAGTTGTCGTCTGCTCATTCAGATCATGCCCATAGACTTCGGGAACTGTCTGCCGCATTAGAGCATGCTAGTGCCACTCGCGAAAAATCCCTGTCCGCGCTCTTGGAACAGCCTCGAGAGTCCTTGCAACAAGTGGCTGACAGACACCGTACGCTCGCGATCAAACGAGATAAACTGCTCCAGGAGATCCGCCGCTTTCCTGGTTTCGAGCGATTCCTGCAACGTAAAGAATTCTCTCAGCTCCGAGCTTCAGCACACTCCGGGCCGGTTGTCATACTCAATGCTGCAGACAGCCGCTGCGATGCGTTGATTGTTCTTTCTGACGTGAATCACGTCATTCATGTCCCGCTTTCCACTTTCACGTTCCAGAGATCCGCGGGTCTTCTGAAAATGCTGGAGAATTTACTTGGTCACGCTCGTGCCATATGCTATGACGATAGGGAGGGGAGAAGTGCAACACGGGGTAACATAAGCTGGGAGCCGCTCTTATCCACCTTGTGGAACGGTGTCGTCAAACCAGTCCTGGATACCTTGGCTTTCTCAGTTCGTCATGTCGTGTCACTTGAATTCATAGCTGATCTGCTCACGTGTCTCCCGACAGACTCCTGGGGACTTGCCACGCATTTTCTGGTGTCCGACCGGTCCTTTCGTGTTTCTTCCTATCCATGCAGCTGGTTTCTATGACACCCAGCATTCGCAACCTGGGTACAAAGTATCCGACTTCGTCATCTCATCCTACGTCCCTTCTCTCAGTATTCTTGAGTCGTCACCCAATCCCGATGCGGTACCTAGCGGTGATATCCGCCTCCTTACTGTCCGTCAGCCACCCTCAGATGGGCTGTCCCGACTTCCAGGTGTGGCCACCGAGTTGGAACACATCAGGACGGTCATCGGGAATTCACCTTCAGCACACACCACCCTCGTGGAGTCGTCTGTGGGCACGGTCGAGGATGTACTTTCCCTGATGAAGGAGGCAGACTGGGTCCATTTTGCATGCCACGGGATCCAAGATACCACAAGTCCGACTGAGAGCGGTCTTTGTCTAGCCGATGGACGCCGCTTGAAAATATCTGACATCATCGGGTTGTCACGTTCCCGTGGGGGGCTTGCCTTTCTTTCCGCGTGTGAGACGGCGATGGGTGACGAGGGTCTCTCCGACGAGGCCATACATATCGCAGCGGGGATGTTGTTTGCGGGTTACGGGGGAGTCATTGGTACGATGTGGTCGATCAACGACAAGCTTGCGCCTGATGTGGCAAGGGATGTCTACGAGCAATTGTTTCGGAACGGCACAAGGCCGGATTATCGGGAGGCTTCCCGAGCGCTGCACGGAGCTGTTGGGCGTCTTCGAGATAGCGCCAAAGCGTCTTTCGCTACGTGGCTTCCGTTCATCCATGTAGGTCTTTGAATATTTAGATGATGTCTATATGTCTTCTACTGTCACGGTATTGTATGCCTCGTCATGTACGGTCACGTCTTCATATTGAAATGTGTTTTATAATAATCGGCGATCCTATAATGACTTGCTTGATGGCGTCTACGCCCACGTATTGGTTTTGCCGTTTGTCTTCCTTGGATCGTTGCTAGTGTACGTGTACGCAACGAACACCATGTATCCTATGTACAACGGCGCATGCGCTTCCAGCAATCAACAAGAACGACAGGGGCCGTCCAGATTGTCAAGATTCATTCCAGGAGTCCCAGCCGGATCTGGTGTCCGAGTCGGTCCATCATCACAGCTCCCGTGACTAGCAATCGATACGATGGAATCAGCTTTGCAATGCCAATGTGGGTTGGGAGCCAGGCTGGCGCTGGGGCTTCATCGACGTTGGACGTTGGACGTAGCGCCTGGTGACGAGAGTGAGATTATGAAACTGCGTGCACACGATACCCATGAACATCAAAGAAATATCATGTCAAGTCATTCAAATAAACTGTACACTGCATTATTTACATACCCTCCCTTTCTTATGTCGTGTGTCGGCTCAGAGCTCAACGTCTCCGACCCTCACATGACCGCTCCGTTCGCTGGAAGAAAGCAGTCCCCCAGCAGGCACGATCCGAGTTTTCCCCGCGCGGGGGGGAACCAGCCGTAGGGTTCGGGTATCACCCGATGTTTCCATATTTAGAGAGGTTGTGACCCCTCTTCCCACGGGCGTCGGGTTTTTTCCCCCACGCATTAATGATTACAGACCTGGACCTTCAGGAACACACACTGCCCTCGGAAGTCGGACTCTGCCGCTGCACGTTTTGCTGTGGAAGGGAGCATGAATTTAAAGGCGGTACAGGTATGACCCCTTGCTGCATACTTTAACAGCTCACTTTCCCGGTTTAAGCCACAATGACTAGCAGATCGGGCACCGGAGAAGAACGATCACGACCTGAATCGAAGACATCTACTGGCCTGGCTGAGGGTTACGAGAGCACCAGAAATGAACTATCACCAAGGACGTCGCCGTCTTGTGACCTGGCTGTGTGTTTCGAGGCCTAGATGCGAGTTCGCCGACTGACATATCTGGCAGGACACCATAAAAACGCCGGGCGTCTACCCCGAATGCGCGGGGCAGGTGCAAGGGAACAAGGAAAAACCGGGAGACCAGCCAAAGCATGCGCCCTGTTTCTCAGGCACTGCAACACATGCGAGCGAGAACGAAGAACTGGTTATTACGAGTATGGAACTCGTTTCTCTGCACAGTTGCGGCAAAGATTGCTAACGACAAGGTAGCTATGCGAGTGACAGATGTCGCTCTTAGCCTTAGACGAGTCCCCGCCAGCTTTTACACCGCAGTGTATCACAATGGCCTTGAATGGAGAACCGAAAATAAGCCTTCGTCAGTGAATGACCATGTCATCGAATGGAGTGGGCCGATCCCAATGTGAAATTCCCCTTTTATTCGTATGTACTTAGATGAATGTGAGGGATTGTTCAAAGGAACGCACTTTGCGAACGCGTACCTGTGCCACTCGGACAACTACCTGGGACTTTGATAAGTTGGTGTCGCTTCCATTTCAACAGATACTGGTGGAAAAGATGAGACTCGGGGGATACTATAGTACAGCCTCGGAACACGGATGCATTTCGAAAATTCAAAAGTCCAACACCCGCGCTATGGGATCTCAAGCTAGATGCCATATGGCATGACCAGGGTTCTGGAACGGACGTGGAGCGTTCAAGCATGCTTGTCTTTACCGACCAAAAGGCAAAGGTATGGTTGTTTGCTTCGGCAAGAACTCTTGTTAATCCACTCCTGACATCGTTGTTGGAGTCAGAAGAAGAAATGTTGCGACGATAAACACCGTCCGCAGACTAAGTTTCCACGTACATATCGCGCGCTGGAGGTCGGGGAGAGCGGTCACGACTCGGAGGCTGAGAGTGTGACACTCTGTCGGATGACGGTGATGATCTGTCCCCGCGTTCGGGTTTTGGTTCCATCATGATATTTTTGGCAAGGAGGCTCGGTAGCACCTGATTCCGACGAACGCAAAGCACGAAACGCGCACCTCGTCAGCGTTGTCAATGATGATGGGCACGTGAATACGGGGACGAAGTTCGGTGTCGAGGCGGGATTGGAATACGGCGGTAGTGCCGGAGTCCGGACATTTGTCTGTACGCGCGTCACGTCCTGAGGTGAAAACAACCAGACCACCAGAGGCACCAGTCATGGAAAAAGGACTCACCGAACCCTCTAAATACGTTTAAACGCAGCTCCAAAGGGCATCTGGGAGTCTGTGAAAGCCACACGTCAGCTTTCCTTCCGCCCCTACTTCCACCCGGTCTCAGCGACGATGGCGCACCCGACACTAAGTGCACCTGAGGCGCAACTATCCCAAACGAGAGCGTCAGCACGGGCGTGCAGAGGGGGACATAGTACTCGCTGGCCACCGTGCGAAACACCTCCGACGCGTTCCCAAATCACGTTCGACCACGCTTCGTCGCATGATCTCATCAAATCTGACACTTCCTCCTCCATGCATTGCTCTTGATTAGACCACGCGATTACACGTGGGAAATCTGTGGCGCTCCTGGTAGTACATCCCTCGCCGCATACTCAACAGCTCACTTTCCCAGTCTAAGCAGCGATGTCCAGCAGTTCGGGCAACAGAGAAGGGCGACCACGGCTTGAATCAAGGACGTCGCTGTCTAGTGCCTTGATTGTGGGTTTCGAGACGTAGCTGCTCATTGGATGGGGACGTTGTATCCCCGTGTTCATCCATTTTGGTCACTGTCAAACGGCGGAAGTGTGAGAATAGTGATACATCGTCGAAGGTCCTTGGCCCTCATTGCGTAAGTAGCCAACTTGGTCAACCTGATCCTCACTAATCAGTGCATGTCCGTAGTCGACCACAGAATCCCGAGGCGAACTAGAAGACGCAACAAATCAAGGGCACAGCGCTCTCTCGCTTTACCGAAAGAACAGGGAAATACGGGATCTGGAGCGTTCTATTGAAGAGTTTGACCGGGCGCTCAGAATCTGTCCGCTGGACCATCCTTGTCGTGCGGTCGCTCAGTCAAATTTGGCAATGGCGAAATTCATCCTCTGTCAGGTGGAAGACTCGGATGCCTCCCTCGACGTCCCTCTTGATTTGTATCGCAATGCACTTGGTGCCCGTCCTGTCGGCCACGTCGACCGTCCTTCCACGTTGATTCAGCTGGCCGTGATGTATCTCGCGCAATTCGAGAAGTGGAGGGATGGAATCAAAGGAGCATCGGCTGACGCATTGCTGCATGAGGCGATGGAGCTCAGTTCCACAGAAAGTCATGAAAAGCGAGTTGCGACTTTCTTGCTCCAGCTGCATGACGGACGTGGAGTGCGCTCTGTTCATGTGCATGGCAAATCATCGGTGGTGCAGGATTCGACTTCACGCCTAACGGACGAGGACCTATGGACTTTCAGTTTCCAGTTGTTGCACCGCTTCAAACGGTTTAGTGATGTAGCCGACCTGCAAGAGGCAATCACACTTTTGCAGGGATTAATCAGATCTACTCCGGTTTCGGATGCACGGTACCGCGGAGGACTAGTCAATCTCGGTGTGGCGTTATTGTATCGATTCGATTGCCTCGGGGGGCTGAGGGACCTCGAGGACGCCATTTCGACACTCGGGGAAACCGTTGACATTACCCCTCATGGTCACCCTCTCAAGCTCACCTGTCTGAACAACTTCAGCAACTCCCTCTTCGCTCTTTTCGAGCGCCTCGGGGAGCTGAGTGACCTCGAGCGCGCAATTTCAACGCTCAGGGTTGCTGTTCACCTCACCGCTCATGGTCACCTCGTCAAGCCTACCTATCTCAATAACCTCGGCAGGTACATCTTGACTCGTTTCGAGCGCCTCGGGGAACCGAGTGATCTCGACGACGCCATTTCGACACTCAGGGATGCTGACGCCCCTCACCCTTCATGGTCACCCTGACAAGCCCGACATCCTGAACAACCTCGGCGACCCCTTCGTCAGTCGTTTCGAGCGCTTCGGGGAGCTGAGTGACCTCCAGGCCGCAATTTCGAAGCTCAGGGATGCTGTCGACATGACCCCTCATGGTCACCTTCACAAGCCCCGCTGTCTTAACAACCTCGGTAACTCCTTGATCACTTGTTTCGAGCGGCTCGGGGAGTTGAGTGAACTCGAGGACGCGATTTCGACGCTCAGCGATGCTGTTGAGCTCATCCCTCATGGTCACCCTGACAAGCCCCGCTTTCTTAAGAACTTCGGCGACTCCTTCTTCACACGTTTCGAGCGGCTTGGGGAGTTGAGTGACCTCGAGGGCGCGATTTCGACGCTCAGGGATGCTGTT